>JAAAKG020011096.1:19229-63623 GCA_010014905.2 Druon quercuslanigerum | reverse complement strand
CTTTTTTCCCACCCCAAACCTTCTCTATTTTTGGCCACCAGATGTGTCCCCCCCCCCCCCCCCCATACCACCAACATGAAAGAAAAAGAAACCACAACAATATTTTGTAACGGTATCGGTAACAGACTTCACAGGCATAATGCTCTAAAAACAGGAAAAATTTTTCAAGAAAATAAATTCTTTGAAATAAAATACAAATTAATTTTTATCAGTGTGTCAGCTTTCAAGCGAGGCGTTGAATCTTGAATTAGAAAGAATTCATGTTTAACAAAAATTGTAACAGTTCACTTTTGAAATAAAAGAGTTGAATTTGACCTAAGAAAGGCGATTTCTGAAAAAATAGTAGAATCCTTAACCGAAACAGACTAATTTAAACCAAAAAGTTCAATTTTTAATTAAAACAAGGATTTTAAAAAAAATTCAGTATTCAGCCTAAAAAGACGATTTTTTTTACAAAATAGGTGAACTTGTAACCCCAAAGTATGAATTCTTAACAAAAAATTTAATTTTCATCCAAGTAGATGAATCATCAGTCAAGAAAGAAAAAAATTGTATCCCAGTTTTTCAATCATAAAGCCAAAAAGATTAATATTCTACAAAATGGTTTAATTTTTAACTGAAAAGTATAAATTATCAATGAAAAAAGTTTATTTTGATCCAAATTAATTAATTTTTAAGAAAGAAGGGAAAATGTGTTCAGCTTTTACTTAAAACTGAAGCTAAAATACAAAATTCCATCAAATTTCGGTTAAATAAACTAATTGGCCCTGTGAACCTTGCGATAAATAAATTCTGGATTACGAAATCATCACTATCGCAAAAAAGTAGCGTATTTGTATCCTAAAACAGCATAATTAGTCCTTTTTTAAAGATAGTTCCTATTTATTTCTCCCTATTAAAATAAAATTATTGAAACCTTCGAGAATAGGAGCATTTTTTAGCTACTTGAAAATTTTCGTGTGAGAAAAATGCACTAGAAAAGAAACCCACCAAGACCCAAGAATCAATATTATAGACGAGCCTATTAAAAAAATTGTGAACTCAAGGGAAACATTTAACCCTAACATCCATGCATACAAAATGTGTGACCAGTCAAATCAAAGTTTCCAAAATAATTAGAGAATAAAGAAACTGATTTTGCATTAAAGAAAAATGGTGATTAGAACAAAAGAGCAAAGAAAGTTCTTTTAATTAAAGAAACTGATATCATTAACTTGTGTCTCAAAAAAATGTTTTTTGAATCAAAGAATCCTTTTCCTGACAAAAGAAAAGTGTTATGAGCATGTATTGCGAGAATCACGGGGATTCTGAAAAGCTCTGCACGTAAACTCGTTCCTTTCGCGCCTCGGCTGCGTGATTGTCGTAATTAGCGTACGGAATGCCCGATCTCAAAATGGCGCCTCACCCATAATGAATTCACTGCTCTCATCGATTATCTCGCAATTAGTCGAGTCCAGGCACGATGACGGTAATTTTCGTGGCATATGGTTGTGGCGTGTGCCGTGCCGTGCACAATTCCAAGTGCATTATCTCTTATACTATACTTATACGCATATAAGAAAGCGTATAAGCGAGGACAGTACACGCGTCTTACTGTTCATCGCAACTGACGCCGACGCTGCTCATGCGGTTTTGAACAATGCCGTTCGGGATACTCGATGTCTTTCTCCTTTTTTCCTTTTTCGCGGAAACGGTCATTACTAATTTCGTATTACAAATCTATAATTTCACTTTTGTTATTAGCAAAAACGAGTTCACATCTGCACCGCCCCAGGCCGCTTTTCGATTCCCTTTATTACGGTTAAACTTTCTCCTTCGGGAGTTCAATAATGCTTGTATATGTCGATCCACCGAACGGATTTCGCGCCAGATCGCTTACAGTTTCTTGCATGTCTTTATTGATTTGCGTGGCACAATTTTTCGTTTCGTAACCATTTCCGGCCTCACTGGTGATGAATTCAAATACCGGGTTTCTTGCTTCCGAAGGAAGTTACAAAAGTTGGACATTGTCAAAATTCAATCGAGGACAGACATGTGCTATCTTACATCCCCGGAAGGATCCACTTAGTGAGTTCAATTTCTGCCAAACAGTTACTTTTAATCGCGTTTTTGCTCAAATTGTGTGCCGAATGTAGTATGAGCAAATAATTCCGCCTTCACCAAGAAAGTTCATTTCATTTTTTGATTTCTTATCCTCCATTTTGAATTTAGTAATTTCAATTTGAGATTCGTAATCAGCAACCAAAAAAACTTAGAGATAACAAGTTTTTTTTTAAATCCGCGGAGTTTTGTTAGAGAGTTTGGTTATCAAACTCTTTTTATAATATTTCTTTCAAGCTAATTAAGCCGCGGTAGCCTTGAAAATTGCATACCTTTCAATTTTTCCAAGAACATGAAAACAATTGTCGCCTGATTAATAATTAAATTTACAAAGGTAGATTAGAAGCTCTACTCATTCTAAATCGTCTCGAAGCCGACAAAGAAGACAAATTAACTTAGACACGTGTGTGTCACTAAACGCAATTTCCGCGCACTCTTTAGCTTATTCGATTTGTCTATAATTTACTTTCTCTCAAGATAACGTCCATGGGAATGCATTACCTGTATTTTTTTATTATAAAAGATAGTTCGTTCCGCTTTGTAATGCAGTCTTTAGGTAAATATTTCTCTCGAATTTAACTCAGAAATTACATGATATTTTAATGATGATTCCTGATTAATAATCAACGCCTTAGGTTCGCATAAAACGAATAGAATAGATAAAAAAAGAAGAGAAAGTTACGATAATTAAGGCGCAATTGTCTCTTATGTATTTTCCGGCTTCTTTTTCTGTTTCAAGACAGAACCGCAACTAAATTTCATCGCAAAAACGGAAGACGTGCCGCGAGAGACAAAAATGCCTAAATGAACATTATCCGTGAATAATTTTAGTTTCAAAAGATATTCTGATTCAACGCAATAAATCTGTTCTTGTAAAAAGAAAGGCATCTTCCAAGACATTCGAAAATAAAAACCTGTTTTCCAATGACATTTTATTATAAGATTGAAATTGTTCTGCCAATGAAATATTTATTTTTCTATCTTAATATTATGCGCTTAATCACAGGTTTAAAGGCGTATAATTACCTATACACTAGTTGCTTTAGTTTATGCTATTTTATCAGCGCTCTGCACTTAAGTAATTAAAAAGCTGATCTATTAAATCAAAATGCATCAGGAAAATTAATAACGTGCGATTGTGAAAATGGGATGCAAAACTTTGTAAGCAGGCGTGGGCACGTTCGAGTTTTACTTAATTTCGCTTGATAGAAAGCGTTGGTGAATCACTATTATTGGAAGTCTATAATTTTCAAAACACATTTACTTCTTAGAGATAATGCGATTTTATTGGGCTTTTAGATTTCTAATATATTCCCACATTAGAAAATTACTAACTCTGGAATAATATTTTTTATTTATTTAAATTGATCTAACAAGGCCTTGCATAACAGAGAAAATTTTTTTGTTTCCCTTTCAGAGCGGCGAGAGGAAGGCAGCGATTGTGGGAGTGAGGTGAAACAGGAACCAGAAAATGAACCAGAACAGGACCAGGAACAAGAAGTAGATTCGGAGGAGGTCACTTGTCCATTTTGTACCTACCAACCAACATCCCGTGATGAATTGAGACAACACATGCAGGTCGCTCACGTACAAGATTCGGAAGAAAAACCAGAGATGAAGGAAGAACCGCAACCAGAATTGCTTTGTCCGCTCTGTCAAGACGGTTTCAAAGAGAGGTCAGCTCTTGAGAAACACGTCATGCAAATCCATTCCGTGAACGCTGACGGGCTTCAGAGGCTTTTATTGCTGGTAGATCAAAGCCACTGGTTAAATAATAATCCAAGGAATACATCAACGCCAGCTGCAACTCCTACTTCTCCAAATGCAATAACGAAACAGCAGGAAGAAGAAATGAGTGAACGTGGTGCAACTGAAGAAGTTGATGAAACAGCGAGATGCTCAGTTTGTGGAAGAGTTTGTAGATCTCTGGAGGAACTTCAGCAGCATCATCGAGAAGCTCATCCCGCTACAACTCCAACCCTCGCAGTCAGTGAGAAGCATGTTTACAAATACAGATGTGGGCAGTGCAGTCTTGCCTTCAAGACTCTGGAGAAGCTTCAACAACACTCTCAGTATCACGCCATCCGAGACGCGACAAAATGCGCACTTTGTGGACGCTGCTTTCGATCCGTTCAGGCTTTACAGAGACATCTGGAATCAGCTCACGCAGATCTTCAAGAAGATGAGCTTGCTCAGTATAAACAAAGTTTGCTTCATGCCCATCCTTTGCTTCAAGCTCTTACCGAAGAAGCTTTAAGGCGCCAGGGTAGCATGATGGGTGAGCAAAACCAAGAAGATGAAAATAGAGCGGATGAAGAAGAAAGTGACGCTAGTGATTCATCACCTCTGCATAAAGAACAGAGGCTCCTGGAAGATTATCTCAATAGTCAGCCAGTCGCGGAAGATTCCTACAATGAATCTGGAAGGAGATTCAAGTGTCACCGCTGCAAAGTAGCTTTCACGCGTCAGAGTTACCTCACCGGACATAACAAAACACTTTTGCATCGTAAAGGTGAGAAGATGTCCTATCCGATGGAAAAATACTTAGATCCAAACCGACCTTTCAAGTGTGATGTTTGCAAGGAAAGTTTTACTCAAAAGAATATCTTGCTAGTTCACTACAACAGTGTTAGTCATTTGCACAAATTGAAGAGAGCTGTCCAAGAACAGGGAAATAACAACACTCTTATTTCTGTCGCACTACCGGCTAGTCCGACCGATCCTGAACAACACGACCAGGACAAGAAACCCTACAAATGTAACATTTGCAAAGTCGCCTATTCTCAAGGTAGCACTTTGGACATCCACATGAGGAGCGTTCTTCATCAAACCAGACATGGCAAACTCCAGGAACTGGCTGCCAGTGGTCACGTAGACTTGGGTCGACCTCTTATTGAGCAACCACCTTCGAGTCCAAAAAGTCCTCCATCTAACACAAATACAAGTAATATGCTGTCGTGTTCACGTTGCAGTGCCCTATGTGTCAATCAAGAACAACTCGCTACTCATCAGCAACTTTACTGCATTTTCAGCAACCCAATTGCTCTTTTTCAGCAATTAGCTGCTTCCCAACAGATGGTTGCTCCTGATAAAACTCCTCCACCTACATCATCGACTCCTGGTGCTCAAATGCAACAGCAAACCCAACAATCTCAAACTTCGCAAGATATCTTTCCATCAAAAAACAAATCGCACATATACAAGCACTTGTTGGAAAGTTTTGGATTTGACCTTGTTATGCAATACAACGAAAATCATCAAAGGCGTCAGAGAAAGGAAGAAGAAGCGGCTGCAGCCCTTCAAGCTCAACAAGAAATGCAGAAGCAGGAACAACAAAAGCAAGCTTTGGCTACTCAGGCAGCTCAGGAAAAAGAAGAAGAGATTGAAGAAGATGATGTGATACCCGAATTGACTCGGAGTACTTGCCAACACTGCAACAAGGAATTCAGCAGTGTATGGGTCTTGAAAGCTCATTGCGAGGAAGTCCACCGTGATTTGGTTCCACGCGAATTTTTAGAGAAATACGCACAACAGTTCAAATGCGAATATGAAAAGAAGACCGTTGTTGTTACATCCGCGACTTCTTCCTCAACTACAACTGCACCAAGGAGTACGACTCCTGGATCTAATCAAGTTGCATCCAATCAAGCTGCATCTAATCAACCTGGATCTAATCAACCTGGATCCAATCAACCTGGATCCAATCAAGCTGGATCCAACCAAGCTGGATCTAATCAAGCTGCATCTAATCAGCCTCAAGATCTCAGTTCTGAGAAGGAACCACAACAAAATGATAAGGAAGAAACCGAGATAAAAGAGAATGTTAGTAGAACTCCTGAAGCGACTTCAACTACTCCAGCTACTACCCCAGCACTGAGCAATACGCCAGTATCTAGCACAGATTCTACGCCAACTACTCCTGCCACAAATCCGCAGCACCTTACGCAACAGCAACATCAACAGCAGCAACAGCAGCAACAACAACAGCAACAGCACGCTCAAATAGCAATTAATCAACAATTTAATGAAGTGCAAGCTGCAATTAATGCAATGGCTGCCTCACAGTTGCAACAACATCTTCAACAGTACCCTGGGTTGATGATGGGAATGATGGGACTTCCACTGGGGCTTAATGTTCCTGCTTTGGCTGCAATGAATCTTCAGCCTCCCTTGGTACCGATGATGTTGCCACCTCCACCGTATGACGGTGCTGCTGGTGCATATTCTACCATGAATGCTCAAGCCGATCTTCTAGCCAAACAGCATCTTGCATTACAACAACAACAAGCTGTGGTAAGTTTCATTTGATTAATTCTCTTAATCCCGTAAAGTTAACATAATTATATTGCATTTATTTAAATTATCAAAGAATCTTCTAAAGTCAGATATCATGAAAAATTCGGAAAGAATAATAAATAAATATGGATTCTGTTTCATTGATGATTGATTCTTATAGCTAATAATATATCTTTATAATAAAGCAAATTTTAAATTAAATTGTAGATTGCCCACACTTTATTTTTACTCGCTTAAAATAATATCCCTACGCAAACAACGTAAAGTTCTCGAGAAATTAATTTTGTATATCATTCTGAATGTTCGCAGGCAAACGCAGCCGCATCGCAAAAACGAGCTCGCACGCGTATTACCGATGAGCAACTGAAAATATTGAGAGCACATTTCGATATCAACAACTCGCCAGGCGAGGAACAAATATTGGACATGGCAGCACAAAGTGGGCTTCCTCCAAAAGTAATCAAACATTGGTTCAGAAATACTCTCTTCAAAGAACGTCAACGCAACAAAGATAGCCCATACAATTTCAACAATCCACCGAGTACGACCTTGAATCTCGAAGAGTATGAAAAAACTGGTGAAGCAAAAGTGACGCCACTGAACTCTAGTGTGTCCGGAAGTAGTTCTGATGACAAGAGCCCAAATAAGCAAGCTTCTCCACCACCACCAATGCCAATCATCATTACTCCGCAACCTACCGAAATAAAACAGGAACTACCAGATCCAGTTCAGTGTCTCCAGCAGCAGCAACTGGAAGAACAGCAGCACCACTCTCCAGGAAGTTCTGGCGATCAGCAGTCCCGACCACATTCTCCAGCTCTTAGCATGAGTTCAGTCTTTTCCGGGCTTCACCACGACTTATCCTCGCACGCCCCAACTGCTACTAGTGCTCCCAGTACTCCAATGTTACCGCCCAAGTTGACACCTCAAAACTTTGGCAGCCAGACTCCTGGTGTTAACATTCCTAATTCTATTGCCGCCTTGGCCTTGACTCCTCAACGATCTCTGAGCCCTGGTAGAGGACCAGCAGATTATTCTTTCGGTGGAAATAGTAACGGGAGTAATTCTTCGGGAGGAAGCTCCGGAAAACGTGCAAATCGCACAAGGTTCACCGACTACCAGATTAAAGTCCTCCAGGAATTCTTCGAAAATAATGCATATCCAAAAGATGATGATTTAGAATACCTCAGCAAGCTTCTGGGGCTTAGTCCGCGTGTGATTGTGGTGTGGTTTCAAAACGCGAGACAGAAGGCCCGAAAAGTGTACGAAAATCAGCCTGCAGCAGAGCCAGTTACACCCGGTGGTCGAGAAGGTGATGATGGATCCGGTAGATTTCAAAGGACCCCTGGACTTAACTACCAGTGCAAAAAGTGTTTACTAGTGTTCCAGCGATACTATGAGCTCATTCGCCATCAGAAGACTCACTGTTTTAAGGAAGAGGATGCCAAGAGGAGTGCCCAAGCTCAAGCGGCTGCAGCTCAAGTCGCTGCTGTCCTCAGTTCGGAAGATAGCAATAGCAGTTCTACTACTACGACAAATGCAGCCTGCAATAATCCATCAACTACTCCAGCCCTCTCTGAGCAGTTGCAGCAACCGTTGATATCAACTACTCCTCCGCACCAGCAACCACAACAAAATCTCTCACAGCAAGTTCAGCAGCAACAGCCTCAGTCAGAGTCTAAGGAAGGTAGCTTTCAGTGCGACAAGTGCAATCTGATGTTCGGGAGATTCGAATTGTGGCGCGAACATCAACTGGTACATATCATGAATCCGTCACTGTTCCCGCCGGCCTACCCACCGGATTCACCATTTGGTATACTGCAGCAACAAGCCTTGCACGCTACCACTGGCGTCGCAACGGACGCTCCCCATCCTCTGATTGCCATTATGCAAGAGCGAAAGCGAAAATTTGAGGAATTTGATGATGGCACTGTTGAGACTCGTGGCAATGAGCACAACGATCAACCCAAGGATAAGAGACTTCGCACAACGATTCTTCCCGAGCAGCTGGACTATCTCTACCAAAAGTACCAAGTGGAATCCAACCCTTCTCGAAAAATGTTGGAAACAATCGCCCGTGAGGTTGGACTGAAAAAACGTGTTGTGCAAGTTTGGTTCCAGAACACTCGAGCACGCGAGAGGAAAGGTCAATTTCGTGCTCATAGTCAGGTGATAAACAAGCGCTGTCCATTTTGCCCAGCGCTGTTCAAGGTCAAGTCTGCCCTGGAGTCTCACTTGAGCAGTAAACACGCAGATCAGGTGGCTCGAGGCGAGGTAAACATTGACAACATCCCAGATGAAGAACTCTCGATGGATTCTGCACCTTCCAATCCTAGCACACCTAACATGATGCCACCCCTCTTTCCACCATTTAATACTGATATGGAGGCATCCTTAAAAAAGTACTACGAGGAGTCTATGAAGCGATATATAACTGAAATGCAAGCCCACAACAGCAATGGCAAACAAGAACCCAGTACTACCCCGAACACTGGATCTGGAGAGTCACCCTTGGATCTGAGCAAACCAGTCGATCTAAGTCGTCCCGTGAAGTTGAGTCTTGGTGGTTTGAGCAACATTCTTGAAGAACATGCTCAACTTCGCGGAGGAAGCGATTGCGGCCCCTTGACTGATCTCTCCGAAAGGAGCATCTGTGATGACGACAGCATGAGCGAAACAACAGAGTTCCTTGATGATGAGAGCGGACCAGCCAGTCCTGCCTCCAGCACACAAAGTTCTCGTCAAGGAACTGCCGGCGGAGGAAGCATCAGCGGCGGACCACCAGTTACCGGAGGCGGCCAAGGAGGGAAGAGGTACCGGACCCAAATGTCTGCAACCCAGGTGAAGGTGATGAAGTCCCTCTTCTCCGACTACAAGACCCCGACGATGGCCGAGTGCGAGATGCTTGGACGAGAGATCGGACTCCCGAAGCGCGTGGTCCAGGTGAGCATCGCCGGTACCCCTCGAGCAGCCGCAACCCCAACCCCCACCTCGTGATCCCGCGACCATATCTCATGAGGACGACAAGAGAGCTAATGGAGACGAGTTGCAGGTATGGTTCCAGAACGCACGCGCCAAGGAGAAGAAGGCCAGGCTCGCGGCTGGGTTACCGGCCGAAGGCTCGGCAGTCCAACCGCATCGAGGACCGACGGGGCCTGACGAGTGCCGACTCTGCTCCGTTCGTTATTCCCCGAAGTCACCTCTGCAGGAGCACGTCTTCTCCCGGCGGCACATCGAGTCTGTTCGAGTGGCTGTCGAGGACGGAAGTCTGGTTCCGCCAACGCCGGGGGCCCCCATCCTCCCCGGTGGCACAACGGCGGGACTCGCTGGAGCCAACCCGGGACTCACAGGAGCCAGTCAGCAGGGCAATCAGGCTGATGAAAACATGATGTACGGATCCCTGTTTCTCCATCCCACGGTCATGTTCCAGCAGCAGCAACAGCAGCACACCAGTAGCGCTGCGGCCAGCACAGCTACCACCACGGCCGGTGAGTGTCTGGCTGACCTCTTAGATTCTTAAGTGCCCGAAGCTCGTGCCCTCGGAATTCAGACGCGACTAACTAATTTCACTTGATGAATCTTTTCAAAACTAGCATCCTTTTTTAATCAGTATCCTATTTTGATCAGCATCTTATTTTGATCATGAGTTTATCGAATTACGAGTGCACGCGCAAGCGTTACGTGTCGTGTACGTCTCGTGGATCATGTTTGTATACATTACTATAAAATTGGGCCCGTGTGATACTCTAGGGGGTCCACAAAACTATTGTGTTTATATAGAATTCTAAATAACTTTTATATAGTTCGATTAATATATCCAGAGCTAGGCAATACTGAAAGTTCCTATCAGATGACTATTCTAGCGTAAAGAGAGAGAGAGAGAGAAAGAGAGAGTGAGAGAAAGATAGATAGATAGAGAGAGAGTGAGTGAGACAGAGAGAGTGAGAATTAAATAGGCGAAATCTAAACGTTGAGAAGCGCGAAGCTTATTAGGAAATTAATCTTTCGATCGTTGTAAACGGGAGATTTTTTGCATTAAGTTACTGTACAGTAAAGACTATTAGAAATCAATACGACTTTATTATAATGTTTTGATAATGAATCAGAAAGCCACTTTAGGTCGATTACTACTCGATGCTTTTGATTCAATAGTATAGCCAGGAAGAACGGAGGACAGACTGTATTGCCTTTCATGCCGATGTAATGTAGCGAATACCCCTTTTTTCCAATCGACGCCGCGAGCCCCCAAAGCCATTATATCGTGTCATTTGTTATATACTTTTTCTTCGTCTCTCGTACGATTACTGTAAATACCTCACAAGCCCCACTCCTATCTGGGGCCCGGGTTGGGCCCTATTTCGATAAATGGTCCCGATTCTGGCCCCCTAACTCAGCTCGACAGTTGCGCTTTTTATCCCATCGAAAAGAGGCTGCTCAGGCAAAGCTTACACGACTTAGTTAATTAAAGTGTCGATTTTTTATTTTTTTTTATTCCTCGTCTTGTTTATAGAAGCCAACTTTCAAGGGGAGGTCGCGGAAATCAGACACTAGGGCTTTGGGGGGTGAAAGTAGATGAAAAAATATTAGATAGGCATTTTTTCTTTTGATCCAGCTAGCTTTAGTTTCGGAGTTATCGAGGTTTGAGTATTTAGGCGCGAGCGATAGGAGTGAGCGGTAGGCGTGAGCGTTACGCTTGACCTTGAGCAAGTCGAAGAAATACTTGAACCTCAATATCTCGGAAACTAAGGCCCCCAGGATCGGAAGAAAAAAAACCTGTCTAATGAATTTTGATCTACTTTCTCCCTGTAAATTTTCAGTTGAATCGACGTGCCGCTTTTCGCGACCTCTCCTTGCTAGACAATTATTTGTATGTTTTATCTTCTAAGTTTAGAAAGAGGTACTTTTTACTTTCCACAAAGTGCAAGTAAACGCATTTATCTGAAAGGCGTTAATTTTGCGATTTTTTAGATTTATTTTGTGTTTTAGAATTGGTTGATTTTATTTCTCGTTTTGATGGTGCTTTCTGGCATGAAGCTTTGCCTGAACAATCAAATATTAAAAGCACTACGTAATCGGGTCATGATGGGATTTACTCTCATTGATCTTAATCGCTATTATTATTAATTATTATTGTTTTAAAAGTTAGTTATTTATGAGTTTCTTTGTGATCGCCGCAACCTCGCCCGTACGCGATTTTTCAACGGAAATCCGAACTCGGAATGCTCGGTTAATTTTTTCAATAAGTCCTTGCTGTATCGCAGGCGAGGGTGTGGCTCTGCTTCTTCGCTTTTTCCTCCCTGAAAAAAAAACTTTCACACGTACACGTACACATACACTCACACGCGTACATGACCGATTAGCGACAAGAGAGTTTCGGAGATTTACAATCAAGCGAGTATCCAAAAAATACTCCAAAAGTTGGAAACTTAAAAAGAAATGATTAATTTTAATGATTAATTAACCTGTGTGTATAGAATGAGTATTTATTGTATTTAAAAGTTGAGAATTTGATACGCACGATTTCAGCTTGAAATCAAGAATTTTAAATAATTAAGTGCATTTTTCGAGTATTTTTCTCTAGAACCTCAAGTTTCCGATCTTTTGTAGTTTTATTTTAAAAGTTTTTGTCGTTTTAGTGAGGATTTTTAATTGTAAATTTTTGACACTGCGTCGCTAAATCCCTCCTCTTCCTTCCTCAAAGTTATGTATGTCGGTCCCACTACTCTTGTGTAAATAGTTTATTATTATTTTATATTATTAATATTATATTATTTTCTTCCGTTCTAGTCTAAAATAAAGCTATACTGTCGCAAGATTACTTTTTGGTTTCTTCATTTTGGAGTTTATACCCGATCCAATGTCCTTTTTCCTCAATCCTACCAACGAGGCTTACGTAGAGGTTGCAGCATGTTTGTTTCGTCAAGTAAAAGCAGGTACGTTCAAATAGAAGAGTCATCAGCAAGCAGAAGAATAAGAACAACGATTACTCTACAATTAATTTAGACAAAAAATTACTTTCAAAAATTTTACAGCCTAAAATGTTATGTAGTGAAAAATTAACTTAATTTTCTAATCTGAAATTTCCAGTTTGATTAATAATTATTTTTAATTAAAACTATAAATTTGGTTTGAAATTTTATTCTTTTTTTCAATGAAAATTTAGTTATTTTCTTAACATTTTTAACAATTATGTTTAAAAATCTTTATCTTTAGTTTGAAATTCAACTATTTGGTTGAAAATTAACTTCTTTTTTGGAAATTCATATTTTCGGATACAAACTTAAATTTTTGGTAGAAAATTCGTGTCTTCGGCATGAAAATTAAAGAATTTAGTAGACACTTTTTTTTTTACTGAAAAATCTTTCTTGGTTGAAAATTCAACTCTTGTTACAAATTGTTTTTTTCCTTCGAAAAATATTATTAATTTATATTTTTGTTTAAAATTAAACTATTTGGTTAAACATTAACTTTGCTAATAAAAATCCATATTTTCGAGTTGAAGGTTCAACTGTTTTGTAGAAAATTCTTCTTTTTGGCATGAAAACTTAAGAAGTTGGTAGAAATTATTTCCTTCTTGGCTGACATTTTTTTCCTGATATTTCAGCTAACGGGTAGCATGCTATAAGAGCCTGACCCAAAAACATACGAAAATGAGATTATTGACTAAAAAAAAAAAATAAGAAAAATTCTAATACAGACCCTGACGAAAGGATTTGGTTATGATCTCATTTTTTACTTTTTGTGCGCATGCCATAAGTTCAAAACTCGAGCGAAAAAAAAATTCCCATCCCAGTTTTTTGAAACCTATATTTTAATTTTGTGATTTGACCCTTTTTCTCTCAATTCAGAAACTCAAAAGCTAGAAAGTAAATTTTCACTATTTTTACTACTGAAAATTTTATTTTTTTATCATGATCCAAAGTTTAAAATATGTTCCTCTCGAGCGAAATAAAACATCCAAAACCATAACATTTTAAGATCAAACTTTTTAGGGTTTAATGTAGCACTAATTTATTACAAAGGGTTATTAAAAAAAATTTTTAGTCAAAATTTATACTTTTGGATAACATTAAATTTATTTCTTGGCTAAAAAATCTTTCTTGGAAGAAATTTTAACTCTGATTATAAATTTGTATTTTTTAGGGAAATTCAACTCCTTATTTGAAATACTTTGCTAAAAATTTATTTTGTTCGTTGAAAATTAATTTTTTAAAATGGAAACTGGACTGTTCCCTTTTTAGCAGAAAATTCAACCATAAAGAAAAACTAAATTAAAAAACTGTAATAAAATATTCAAAATTTTTGTTTCCATGAAAATTATTGTATTCTTTAGGGAATTCGTCATTTTTAATAGAGATTAATTTTTTTAGTTAAAAATAATTTGATTCAATTCAAAATTTAACAATTTTGTTAAAACGTAATCCTTCTTAAAAGAAAATTCAACTTCGAAAAGTAATTTTTTAACGGAAAATTTAACTTCAATTTTAATTAAAATTAATTTGTTTAACTGAAAACTTTACTATTGCATTTTTGGAAAGAAAATTTGTGTTTTTAATTAAAAATTCTAGTGTATAAAAATATGAAAATATTAAAACTATAATAAATTTTTAAAAGTATTTTTTTTCATAAAAATAAATGTATTCTCTAGGAAATTTTTTCTTTTTGGTACAAATTAATCTTTTTGGTTAAAAATAACTTTTACATTCAAAAATTTAACAATTTTGCTCAAAGTTATCTTTTTTGTTCGAAACCTCAATTTTTTTGTTATAAATATACCTTTCGGCGTAGAAAATTCAACTATTTTGATCAGAAATTCGATTTTTTTATTGAAAACGAATTTTTAAACGAAAAATTGAACTTCCATTTCTTATTGAAAATTAATGGTTTAACTACAAACTTAACTATTCAATTTTTAGTAAAAAAGAATGGTATTTTTTAGTTTAAAATTCAACAATAAAAAATATCTAAATTTAAAAACTATAATAAAATATTTAAAAAAATTTTTTCATGAACATTAACGTATTCTGTAGAAAAATTGTCCTTTTTGGTACAAATTAGTCTTCGGTTGAAAAATTTTTTTTGTCATTTAAAAATGTAATTTTTTTTTGAAAAAGTGATCTTTTTTGGTGAAAATTCAACTGCCTTGTTGACAATTTATCTTTTGCGGTAGAAAATTCAACTAATTCAGTACAAAAATCAGAGTTTTTTAAAATTGAAAATTAATCTTTTAGTTAAAATTTCAACTGTTTTAAAGCATTGTGGCATGTAAAGCATGTTATCGATACAGTTAGAAAAATGTTTTTTTTTCGCTTCTTCTGTTAAGTGAATCTAAACTTGAATCTGAAGCAGCAAGTAGATTCGCGTATCCTAAAAAAAATAGTCCAGCAAAAATAAAAATAGCTTAAGTGGTTTCGCGCATTGACTTGTCAATTCCAACAAGCTTTTCGTTGTTTTAAATTAAAAATAATTTTTTACACCGAAACTTAAATTATTCCATTTTTGGTAGAAAATTTATGTTTTTTCATATAAAATTCAACTATTTAGGTTTTATTTAGAAAACATTTTTTTAAGCATTTTAGCATGACATCTTGTCCAAAATTTACAACACCTTAAACCCTACAATGGTATAAATGGAAACAACATTTACTGATCATCTAAATAAGCAGAATGAATTATTCCAATCAGTGCCCCATTACTATATTTTTGAATCATTAAAAAATCTTACGAATTTGTTTAAGTGACCAATTTCTCACTGATTAAAAATGAACAAAGTATTGAAAAAATAGTCAAGTACCATACGCTAGGGCTAAGTAGTGCATGGGGGTAAAGCGGCACACTCTTGATTCTGCAAGTGCAAAAGTCACTCCTATACATAAAAAATATAAAGCCTTGCCCCTAATATTTGTAAAACTTGATTTGCAAAACCTAGAAGAAGCAATATCGTTTTAAATATAGAGTTCTTGTTTGCACCACTTTTCCCCACGTGTGCGCCTCTTTGCCCCACTATGCGGTAATATTTAAAATGAGGCTTAAGTGGTTTCGCATATTCATTTTTCAAGTCCAACAAGCCACGAAGGTATCATTGTGGAAGGGCATAAGACTTCACGAGCACCACATTATGATTTCATGGGGAATATTTACGAGGCGCTTTTTCCCGAGCTATAAAGTTCTGCCCGAGCGTTGAGCGTATCGCTTTACCAGTAAATTATAAGCGCGACAAACAAATTCCAAGAAGGATCCGGTTAAGTCAACATACGTGGCATTGTCAACACTAGGCAGCTAATATCATGTCCCATATTTACTCTGCAGTTAGCAAATCCAAAAAAAATTAACATACCGTCAATCGGGGTAATTACGGATCACCGGGGTAATTAAGGGTCAAGGCAGAATATATATATTTTTTCTTTATAGGATTTTACTCTACCCGGACAATATGTTCTTAAATGTTCAGAAAGTCTTATTACAGAAAACAAAGAAATCATAAGAGCATAAACGTTGATCCATATTTGCTCCAAAGTGATCCATAATTACCCCGGTTGGCGGTAATCAAATAACAGAGAACTTCCACTAAATTATATATATATTCTGCTGCAGTTAATCCCTGATCACTTTTTAAAGATTTCTACCTTACCGACTTTAGGACCGTTCGTTAGCTCAAATGGTTTATACCCGTGCTGAGTTTCTATAATGTTATCGACGATGTTATCAAATTTTATTGCGCAATATAGTTTTATGATGTCATTCGGGCGTTATTGTGAAAATATTCAATTTCTGTTTGAGATATGTCTTTTGGTTGAAAATGTAATTATTTTGTTAAAAACTTAATCATTTTGTAAATAAAATGTTCTGAATTGCATTTTTCTTTTACTGAACAAAAAGTTCATCGGTTTAAAATTCAACTCTTTTGTTTACAATTTGTCATTTTGGATTGAAAATTAATCTTCTGATTGAAAATTCATTTTTTGGTTAAAATTTAGGTATTTCATTTTTGGTTGAAAACAATATTTTTTATTTCAAAAGTTAAAAATTTAAGTTTTTGGTTATAAATTCATTTTTTTAAAGATAGTTACATTTAGTTAAAAGTTTATTTCTTTGGTTGAAAATGAACTTTTTGACTAAAAATTTAATTATTCAATTTTTAAATACAAATTTAATTATTCAATTTTTTGGTAAAAATGTGTGAGTTTTATTTAAAAATTAAGCTGTTTAGTTAAAACTCATTTATTTGTTTAAAAACTAAACAATTTGTTACAATTTGTGTATTTTCTTTTATATTTTACATTTTTGTTAGATAACTAATCTTATTGTTAGAAAATTCATCTTTTTTATGGTAAAAAATTAATTTTTTGGAATATTTATCAATTTAGTTGAAAATGTATTGCTTTCGTTGAAACTTAATTTGTTTATATGAAAATTTAATTGTATCATTTTTTTAGATTCATATGTTTCAGTTAAACATTCTACTATTCAGTTGAAAGTTCTTTTTTTTATTGAAAGTTAATTCCCTTGGCTAAAAATTTAACTATTTTGTTATTTCTTCTTTGCAAATTCGTTTTGTCTTTCTTAATTTAACTATTTAATATGAAATTATCCTTTTTGAATAAAAATTCGACTTTTCGGTTAAAAATTCATTTCTTTATAGAAAAATCGAGTATTTCTAAAAGTTTTAATTATCTCTAAGTATTTTATAGTTTCAATTATCATCGTTTTTATAAATTTTGTCAGTAAAATGTCTTTTACGTAAGAACCCCCCCCTCCCCCCACCCCTCAAGAAACAGAGAGATGTGCTCAAACTGTTATTCTCCTCAAATTGTCTGATATTTTAGGATGGTCCCTTAGCACGGACTTGAACCACTTGAGTTGCCGAACGGCCTCGAAGTTGGTAAGGTAGGAATTTGCGGCTAGAATCAAGCTCCATCTACTTTTTAAATCGCAATCAGTTAAATTTTTAAATTATTTTACTGAGTGATTTTTCTGGCTATTTACCAGCATTTTTAGAGATATATTATTACTATTGTTCCGTTAGGTCCGTCTGGGGTAAGCGTAACTCACTCGTTTCTAGCCCAAGTCGCTGCTCAGCTTTTCTAGCAAGCACCCCATGTTAAGAGCTTCAAAAAGTCACCACGTAAAGCGCTGTACGCCGACCCATTAATATTTAGCAGTAAAGAAAAAGATTCGTAGAACATAGCGTAAAAAAATCTCATAAAAAACCATGTGAAATTGTAGATATCAACATGGTACTTTATAGGATAACACCCGTAATTTGCAAATGAATTTTTCCACTTTTGATAAAAGGGAAGGTTTGTATTCAAATGGGCACAAGAAAGCCCTTGAAACTTTCGCTGAATGGTAGCTCTTCTCATTTGCTTTATTTTTGGAAGTTGTGTCGCGTGAAAGGGACCGTAAAGGAGGTTTTGGTCAGACGCGGACGGGAGAATGAACACGAAAAATTGAGCGCATATGTTAGCCATTCAGAAGACCAGGTTCAAACAAGCCGCCGCTAAGGAATCAATTTCTCGTCCGGATAATCGAGCTTATTGTTTCGATTTTTGTGTTTTGCCTTTTGTACTTATTTTGCCCTCCTATCGCTTAGATCACTGACAATAGCAACAGAGAGCGTCAAGAGCAACACCGCGACGCGACCGCGTAACACAATGGATCCTCCTTCCTCGCTACTACATTTCAACGCCACGCCGCGCCGCCGAACTGGTTGCCATTGTGTCCGCAAGGACCCGAAAAAATGCCGCGTCTAATTAACCCTAGTATCGATCGAACAGCAGAAAGATGACTTTAACATGAAAACGATCCGAGTTGGGCCCCTTGGAAAACAAAACGCCGTTCCACTGTAAGAAGAAAAAGTGGCATTTTTTGTTGAAAGAGTGCCGGAGGTCGCACAATGGGGCAAACAAGTTTTTCTCGTCTAATTATATAGCCAGTAGATTTAGAATACAGTCAAATTCTAACGCAAGAGTTTTGTTCTTAACATGTTACCGACTTTGATACCATTCCAAAGCCCAAGTGGTTCATGTCCGTGCTATGTTTCTAGAACATTCTTGAGGACCTCATGAAATGATAATGCACAATTTTGTGAAACAAATGTTGCGTAAACAAATTCAAGGTTATACTACTCGATCTGTGAAAATGTTTTAGATATTGGGAACATGTCGGCAACAGGAATCTTGCCTTAGAATCGGTTTTACTTATCTGCTGCACGTTGAAGAAAAAGTTAAATTTTTGATTCGAAAAGTCCAAAAGGTTGTACATAGGGAGGGGGGAGGGGTGATATTATGTACAAATTATTCAGCAAATTCTGGTTTCAATCAGATTCTAAAGAAAAATCTATACGCGGCCGACATGTTGCCGAATTCGAGACCATTTTAAATCTCAAGTGGTTCATGTCCGTGCTATGTTTCTAGAACATTCTTGATGACCTCATGAAATGATATTGCGCAATTTTGTAAAACGAATATTGCGTAAACAAATCCAAGGTTATTTATTATCTCACTTATTATAGTTATTAGCAAAAAGTGATTCGTGTCGGTGCTAATTTGAAGAATTCTAAATCAGACTTCTGTACCACTCGAACTGTGAAATTGTTTCGATGTCGGTAACATGTCGACAACAGGAATCTTGCCTTAGACACGGTCTTACTTATCTATTCCACATTGAAGAAAAATTTAAATTTTTGATTCGAAAAGTCCAAAAGCTCGTACGTAAGGGGGGGGGGAGAGTTTTTTTGTACAAATTATTCAGTAGATTTAGGTTTTAATCACATTAGATTAAAAGATTGATGCGTAACCAATATGTTGCCGAATTCGAGAACATTCTAAAGCTCAAGTGGTTCATGTCCGTGCTATGTTTCTAGAACATTCCTAATGACCTCATGAAATGATAATGCACAATTTTGTGAAACGAATATTGCGTAAACAAATTCATTGTTATTTATTATCTAGCTTATTATAGTTATTCGAAAAAAGTGATTCGTGTCGATGCTAATTAAGAATTCTAAACCAGACTTCTGCACCACTCGAGCTGTGAAATTGTTTCGATATTGGTAACATGTCGAGAACAGGAATCTTGCCTCAGAATCGGTGTTAGTTATCTACTTGAAATTGAAAAAAAAGTAAAGTTTTTAGTTTGAAAAGTCCAAAAGTCTTATATAGGGGGGGGGGGGTTCTGTGCAAATTATTCTGTAGATTCAGGTTTCAGTCAAATTTTGACGAAATATTTATATTTGACCGACATGTTGCTGAATTCGAGAACATTCTAAAGCTCAAGTGGTTTATGTCCGTGCTATGTTTCTAGAACATTCTTGACGACGTGAAAAAATGATATAGCGTAATTTTGCGAAACGAATATTGCGTAAACAAATTTAAGGCTATTTATTATCTCGCTCAGTGTATGTATCAGCAATGCGTGAAATGGACTCGATGTCGGCAACAAGTCGGTAACAGGAATCTTACCTTATGATTCGTATCCGTGCTAAGTTTCTAGAAAATTCTTGAATATTTATTATAATATTTCTAGGCCACTTGAGCTGTGAAATTGTTTCGATTAGCAGAAATCTTGCCTTAGAACTGGCCCTACGTGTCTAATTTAGCCAAGAACTTACCATTTTGATCCGATTTGAGCATTAAAAAATATAATTAAATCAAATATTAAAGGGATTTGAGAAAGTTTATTTTTTAATCTTTTTTTAATTATTTTGTATTTAAGTAGTTGTGACGAAAATCAGATTTCTGAAAAAAATATTTTTTCTATGATTTAAGAATTAAAGAAATGTTACTGAGGATGTCATTTTAAGTAAAAGACATTATATAAAGAAAAAAAAAAATTTATACAACTCTAATGTTATCAATGTAAAAGGTAAATTATTTTAATAATTAAAATCGCTTAAGCAATTGTTTACAGAAAAAATGGTTTAAACAAACCCTTATACTTGGAGATTATTTACTTATTAAAAAATGTGAATCAGTAGAGTTTTATTGAATGTTTTCTCCAAAAATTTACAATTTATTAGGATTCAACCATTTTTGTAAAATTGTTACAATTAATTAATTGTTAATTGTTAAAATTGTTAAAACTATTGTTGAAATAATTATTTGTTTGTAATTTTAAAACCTTTTTTTATCAAAATTGACGAATATTGAAAATTTTTAAAAATGACCGCAACTATCAAGCCTTACTAAAAAATAAGACAGCTATAAACAATAATAAATTATTTGAACGAATGTGTTTTCTAAATAGCAATAATTTTCACCTCGCTCTGAATGAATAGTAGACAGAAAGTTGAATTTTTTTGAAAAAACAATAGCTTTTTAGCATGCCTTAAAGAAAATATTATTAAAAATAATAATAAATTATTAAAAAAATATTAGGTTTAAGTTCAAGTAATTATTACCTCACTCTTGAATAAAACGTCGACCAAAATTAGTAAATTTTAGAAATAACTTTATTATTATAAATTGATTAATCTATTAGATAGATAATTTGAGAGAAAATTCGCGACTACTAAAAAGGAAGATAGTTATAAACAATAATTATTTGTTTATAGTATTATGTTTTTGTGAATTTCAATCATCTTTACCTCCCTCTAAATGAAAAGTGGATAAAAAGTTGAATATTTCCAAAATTGACAAATTTTAGAAAAAAATGCAGCTTTTTAGCATTATATAAGAGATTATCATTATAAATAATAATAAATTGTTTAAACCATTTATATAAAATTTTAATTATCAGTACAAAATCGTGTTTTATGTATAGTAAACAATTTGTATTAAGAACATCGAAAAAAAATTATACTTTACCCATTTTTTCACTTATGGGTTTTTTGGAATTTGTTAAACTTGATGGGGCTTGCGAAACCTATTAGTGTCTAAAAAAAAAAGAAAAGATAACTTATGTGGATTTGAACAAATTTGGAGCAATATGTAAGAAAAAATTCAAAATTAAAAATTTGGACCACCATGATGAGCAACCAGTTTTGTAAAGAGTTAAAATTTAAATATCTATGTCGCCTTTAATAGAAGTAGAATTTATTTAAACAAACAAAAAATCTCTTTTGACGAAATCTTCTAACAAATAAGGTTCTTTTCCAGTCCCTAGAAGTCGATTTCGTAATAAATAAAAAAATCCATTTGCTGAATGACAGAATCATCTTCCAACTTAATCAACAATTATGCAAAATTTTAAAAAATAAATTTTGAAATCGGTTAAGAAATACCATCAACCGAAGATTTTGAAGGAAAAATATCACTTTTTCTTCACTGTGCCTTCTCATTGAGAAAACAATCGATCGGCTCGATTTCTTTCTTGACTTACTTCTTGTCCGGGCCGGGGGGCATATTATTGGGACCGGGGTGTAACGAAGATTGAAAAATTTAATTAGTTCAAGAATTCCGTAACGTTATGCGGCCAAGAATTGCGGAGGCAGCTATTTTGCCCTTTAAGTAAGTTCCACGAAGCTCGAGTCGAGATTCATTGGGAATAATTACAGTGGTTTGGTTCAACTTGGTAAACCTCGATTTTTGCTCAAGAGTCGTTCAGTCGCATTATCTTCAGTTGGAAATGGTCAAACAATAATTCAGGGCCACCAGCGCAGGCAAATATCAACTTCTTCACAAAGAGTGAAGAACTTTACTTGGTGACTTTGTGCAGCTCTTCGCCTGGGGTGATTGCTAGAGAGATTGATTAGCAACATGAGCAGAAGATTTTCTTATTTCCATAATTATAATGATTTCAATATGTGAAAGGTTTCATTTCAAATTAGGCAAAGCGTATATTTTTAATTTAAAAAAAAATTATGTAAAGATCTTTAAATTATTAAACCTTTTGATCTGTTTTTATAAAAAAAAAAATTTTTTTTTTAACAGCCCCTTTATCATGTCAAAAGCGATTTTCTATGTTTCGGGAAAGAATAAAAACCCTTTTGATGGTTCAAAAGTGTGTTTCTGTGCTCCTGGTGCATATGAAACCCCCTTTTCAGATCAAACGCATTTTTATAAATTTCAGGTGCAAATGCAACATCTGTTCTAACACGAAATAAGGATAATCCAACTTTCAGATTTAAATAAAATCCCTTTTTTACTTAAATGTGTTTTTATTAAGTTTCGGATGAAAATAGAACCCCTTTTCCAGCTTAGAAGTGTTTTTCTGTGTTTCTAGTTCAAATAGAACACTCTTTCCAGATAAAAGGTAATTTGATAAATTCCTTGTGTGAAAGAGATCCATTTTCTTGCTGAGAATTGAATTAACCTAAGTATCGGTTAGGAATAAAGCCCCTTTTCCAGGTAAAAATTTTTTTTTTCAAATGCTCATGGTGTAAATTCAAGTCCTTTTATAGCTCAACCTAGGGTTAATCTAAGTTTCGGATTTAAATAGAACCCTTTTTCAGCTTTCAAATGTTTTTCTTTGATCCTGATGCAAAGAAAAACAATTTTCAGGCTAAAAGTATTTTTCTAAGTTCCTGAGTTAAAAGATAACTCTTTTCTAGCTCAAAATAGGGTAATCCAACTCGCGGCTGAGGAGAAACCCCCTTTTCCAGCTGAAAAGTGTTTTTCTACATTCCGCGGGCGAATGGAACCCGTTTATAGATTATAGATAGTTCAAAAGTTTCTTTCTACCTTCCGGATGTAAATGGAACCCCGCTTATAGCTCAAAGTGGGGCTAACCCAAGTTTCGGGAGTAATGAAAAACCCTTTTTAGATTAAATGTATTTTTCTGTTTTTCTCATTCAAATCGAACCCCCTTTCGAGATCAATAGTATTTTTCAAAAATCAGAGTGAGTCTAAAATCCCTTTTTCAGATAAAAAGTGCTTTTCTTTATTTTAAGTGAAAATAGAACCCCTTTTTAAGTTTAAAAAAGGGTTAATTTAACTTTCTCGTGTAAGCGGAACACCTTTTTAGCTCAATTATTCTAAATAATTCCAGGTAGAAATAAAAGCCCTTTTCCAGCTCAAAATTGGGTTAATCTAAATTCCGTGCATAAAAGAAACCCCTATTCCAGCTTGGATGTATTTTCCTAACTCTTAAACGAGAATGGAACCCCTTTTCCAGCTCAAAAGCATTTTGTTTAAATGTAAAATAGACAATTGTCCGAATCTTATCAAATATTGTGCTTAAAAAAAGAGTATCAAAACAGAATTAAAAATACAAAAGAAAATAAAATAAGGAAGGGGATTTTTAGTTTGCCTCCTCTTTCTTTGTTCTTTTTTATTATTTAAAAAAAAATGTATGAAGACATTTTAGAGTGTGTAGTTTGAATTGGATCATTGGATTCTCGTATTTTTAATTACCAAGAATTTCGTATTTCAATATGAATTTAGGATATTAAAGCAGAATTTAAATTTTGATTGTTTCCGAATTCCGTTTTTGAAAAATGTGCATCTCCCTGAAAGCAACCCCTTTTTCAGCTTAAAAGTGTTTTTCTAAGTTCCAGGTGTAAATAATATCCCTTTGCCAACGTTAAGTGATTGATTTATTTCAGATCGAAATAAAGTTCAAGTTCATTGTTTACCTATGATTGGGTGTGAACGGAACCCCTTTTCCAGCTCAAGAATTATTTCCTAAATTCCTGATTGGGTAGGTACGCCTTCTCCAACTATAAGTGGTTAATAAATTTAAAAATCCGAATGATTAAAAGCTCAGCACGAACATGAACCAGTTGAGATGTCGGAAGGCCTTGAGGTCGGTAAGGTAGGAATTTGAGAAAAAAAAGTTATTTTCCAAGTTCTGGGCGTAGAACCCGTTTAAGTGGTTGGAAAGCTTAAAAATCTGAATGATTAAAAGCTCAGCACATACATGAACAATTTAAGCTGTCGGAAGGTCTTGAGGTCGGTAAGGTAGGAATTTAAAGAAAAAAGTGATTTTATAAGTTCTGGTGTAGTTAGAAGCCCTTCTCCAACTATAAGTGGTCGATAATAAGTATAAAAATCCGAATGATTAAAAACTCAGCACGGACATGAACCTCTTGGGCTGTCGAAAGGTCTTGAGGTCGGTAAGATAGGAATTTGAGGGAAAAAGTGATTTTCTAAGTTCTAGATGTAGTTAGAAGCCCTTTTCCAACTATAAGTGATCGATAGGTTAAAAAATCCGAATGATTAAAAGTTTAGCATGGACATGAACCACTTTCGCTGTCGGAAGTCCTAGAGGTTAGTAAGGTAGAAATTTCGGTCCAGAGCCTATCTACTTTAGCTGGTTAAAAAAACTGAAAGTGAGTAGACATATATTGTCTAGCTGAGATTGGCAAATAGATATTTATATATTTATTAAGGGTCGCTCAAGGTACACAAGTACACATGGGTAACTTAATCCAGACCTTGAGTCTCGTGTCGAGCCACGTGTCGTCTTTGCCGTTGGGCGCGCTATTTTGAAAACCTTATGCTAATGATGACCACTTGCGACATGAATGCCGGTACTTTCGTACGGAACGATTATATGCGATTCGTAAAAATTATGCAAAATACAGCGTGGCCTGGAAGAAACTCGCGTCGCGTGTGAGGTGGGACAGCCGAGGGTGTATCAACTGAACGCGAAGCCACGTGTCCGATGAGGGAATGCAAATGATAACTTCTTGAGGGTTGGATGATGTTCCCTGAGTTCCCTAAGTTCCCTTTGTCGGCTCGGCAAAACCGTTCGAAATTATACGTACTCGTAGGTAGCTAGGTAGCTGCCACGCTTGCACCCCTTCAAAAATCTGATACGACAGCGAGTGTGAATACTGGATAGCTTGGTACCAAGTAGTGACAATATAATAAATCTGCAAATAATAAACTCAACTTTTAGGACAGTCGGAAGCCTTCAGAGAAGAGTATTTTTTTATTTCCTGAAAAAAAAATTCTTTATTTCGACGGTTGCTAACAATAAGGTTCTATCTCAGCGTTCCGTGCAACAAGGTTCTATCTCAGCGTTCCGTGCAACAAGGTTCTATCTGAGCCGTCGGAATTTAATTGAGATAGAACCTTCTTGCACCGGGCGCCGAGATAGAACCTTTTGGAATTGGCCGACAAGATAGTACCTTTTTGAATTTTGATAAAGATAGAACCTTCTTGCTTTGAACGCTGAGATAGAACCTTATTGTTAGCGGCCGTCGATTTGCTTTTCCAGTGTTTACCAGTCGCCCCTAACATATTACCTGACGTTATTTTCCAAAATTTTTTACTTATCCCTCCCCCTTGTTACAATTTCAAAATGGATGTTTTTTCTGGAATGAATTTCATCAGTTAATAATTAAAACAAAAATTTCGACACACAATGGTGGCCCTCGTTAGTCGATTTATTGATTCTCACAAAAATGTATAAGAAGTCTTTGATGTTTGTCACGTCGCAATTAGTAACTAATTTTATTCAATTTTTTTGGAACTTAGAACAATTTTTTTACAATTTCGTTTCCAGTGTCAAAATTATTCATAATAGGGGAGATTAATACGTACTGGGTACCGGTACAGAATGCATAATTTAAATTATCTCGCAATATGAATGACACTAATGTATTAATAATTGTTTACAGGAAGTATAATCAAATCATTTTTGTCACAAAATTATTAGGACTCATTAATAATAATTTATCTTGAAAGAACATGCATTATCCATTGTGTAACAGTCTACCCTATATATTTTTTTCAATTGAGAAAATTGATATAATTTAAAGATTAACTAAAAAAATTTCTTTTTTTTCTGCTCTAAAGAAATTTCCCATTTTTAAAAGTTTTTTCTCTCAAAGTTAAACTGAATCAAAAGAATTCAATTAGAAATACTTCCTCTTATAAAAAATACCAGTTTTTAGTTAAATTTTTTTTTAAGATTCATCATTTTAATGCAAATTCGGGTTTAAACTGAAAATTTAACTATGCTATTTTTGGTTGAAAAATTATATTTCGTAATTGAAAATTCATCTCTTTTATTAAGAATTGGAGTATTTTGTTGAAAAAATTTTATTTATCTCCAAAATGTATTTTTTAACGGAAAATTTAATTACTAGATTTTCAGGTTGAAAAGTGATTTTTTGATTTTCAAATTTAACGACTTGGTTGAAATTCTTTGAGGAAATTTTGTTTGCTTGACGATTCATCATTTTAGATAAAAATTAATGTTTTTCGGTTGAAAATTTAAATATTTTCTTCTAAATTAAAATTGATCTCTTGTATTTTGTTGAAAACTCATCTTTTTCATTGAATTTATATCTTTTTTAATTATAATCACAATACTTATATTCAAATATTAAAAATTACATATTTGCTTAAAAATTCTGGTTTGTGGTCAAAAATATATTTCTATGTTCAGAGTTAAAATGCAATATAAAAAAATTTTTTTTTTTGGTTTAAAGATTCATCATCTTAGTTGAAAATTCGATAATTTGATTGTAAATGAATTTTTTTCTTTAAGATTAATATTTTTTACTTGAAAATTCAACAGTTTGGTAAAATTAAAATATTTCTTAAAAAAATTTAGTTTTTTGTTGAGAATTCATATTTTTGGTTACAAAAAAATCATTTTGGATGTTGGCTCAACTCTTTTGTTAAAAATTCATCTTTTTTAGTTGAATTCAACGGGTAGAAAATTTGATTTTTTTGTTGTTAAAAATTCTTTTTTAAAACTGAAAAATAATTTTTTTTATATTAAAAATTCAACTTCTCAGTAAAAAATTTAAGTTATTGGTCTCAAATGAAACTATTTATTTTACATTTTTACTCCTTAGTAGAAAATTGGATTTTTTTGTTGTTAAAAATTCGTTTTTGAAACTGAAAAATTATTGTTTTTATATTAAAAATTCAACTTCTCAGTAAAAAATTTAAGTTATTGGTCTCAAATGAAACTATTTATTTTAAACTTTTACTCCTTAGTAGAAAATTTGATTTTTTTTGTTAAAAATTCGTGTTTGAAACTGGAAAATAAATTTTTTTATATTAAAAATTCAACTTCTCAGTAAAAAATTAAAGTTATTGGTCTCATAATGAAACTATTTATTTAAAAATTTTTACTCCTTAGTGAAAAATTTGTTTTTTTTTGTCATTAAAAGTTATTTTTGTTATCTCAAATTGTAGCCATTTCATTTCTGGTGATCAATTTTTCGTTTAAATGTTAAAACGTTAATTATTTTGCAGAAAATTGATGAATTATGCTAAAAATTATATGCTTGGGTAGACAATTAATTCTGTTTTTTTTTTTAAATTCATCATTTCGGTTAACGATTGAAGTATTTTGTTAAAAATTTACCTTTCTACATTAAAAATGTACTTTTTTGTGGAAATTTTTCCTTTCCTAGTTTAAAATTCAACTTTTTTCTAAAAAATCCAAATTTCTGGTTTGAGGACTTATCTGGTTTGTTGAAAATTCGTCTATCTGGGAAGAAAATTATTCTTATTATTTGTTAAAAATTTATTTATTTAGTTGAGAAAGGAACGATTTTGCATAAAAATTCGCCTTTTTAAATTAAATTCAACTGGTTGACCATTATTCGTATTTTAAATCAGTTTTTTTTGTTAAAAATTCATATTTCTAAATTAAAAATTAACTTTCTTGTTAAAAATTCTACTTTTCCGGTTCACTGTTGGCTAAAAATGAACCTTTTTAAAAATTGAGGCCCCTCCGCCCCACAGTGGTAAAAAACGCTTTTCCTTGTTCATAAACCTAATATCTCAAGATTGGCTAAACGGAATTGAATGAAGTTTAGACTGAATAATAAGCAAAAAATTCTTACAAGATCCAAATATATTTTTTAAGGCCGGAAAATTCATGCGAAATCGTGCAATTTTCATATTTTATGAATAAACTGACTCAAACTTTTAGAAATAATGATACACTTTTTTATATTAACACTTAAGTTTTTTCTTATTTGCATCGGCCAAACTAAAATCCAAAGAAAAATTGGTACCTTCGATTTTTCAGTTTCCTGGAAAATTTTTATCTGGCAAAGCTAATAAATTTTCCAGGAGAAAGAAAAATCTGGGCTACCAATTTTCCTTTAGATTTCAGTTTGACCGATGTAAAGTAACACATTAAAGTGTTAATATAAAAAAATGTATCATTGTTTCTAAAATTTTAAGTCAGTTTATTCATAAAATATGAAAAGAACCCATTTTTCCATGGATTTTCCGGCCGTGGAAAATATATTTGGATCTTGTAAGTATTTTTCCTTTATTAAATTTAATATAAAGTGTATTCAGTCTAAATTTCATTTAATTCCGTTTAGTTTATCTTGAGATATTAGGTTTATGAACAAAGAAAAACGTTTTTAAGCACTGTGCGCCCCTTAAGAGTGTCACCCAATATATGGATGCTCCCTTAACTATATTAAAAATGTCATTAATATATTATCTCCGCCTGAGTAGAAAATTTCAAAGATGCCAAAAGAATCGACTGGAGAGACGAGCATAAAATTAGTATCCCATTCGTAATAAATAAAAAATAAAAGCAGGATAAAGAATTCGCAAATTTTCAAGGAAGGCAAGAGGAAGAACTGTAGCAAGTTTCGAAAAGTGGGACAGAAGCGGCGAGTGTGTTTCATCCCCCTCGCAGGTAGAAATTAGCATGCGGTCGGGAATTTTGTCTCTTTTTTTCGCTGTTGGACACTCGTTTATTTGTCTTTAATCCCTTTGCTTTGCTTGGTCGAGCCGCGGTCAACTTTGAGGTGGCGCGGCGGCATCGGCCGATCGCATCTTGCTTGGTCCGAACCTTGGTTCTCGGTTCTTCGTTCTTGGTTCCTTTCCTTCTGTCCCAGGCCATATGTTACCCGATACTCCGAAGCTATTAATTATATCGATCTATATAGGCTGGGTAGTTAGTCGCATTCGCTAACCGAGATCTCTCTCTCTCTCTCTCTCTCTCTTACTCTCTGCCTTTCTCTTTCTCTCTCTCACTCACTCTTGTAAGCTTTATGATTCGACCCCTCTGCCCTCCCTCAACCCCCCTGACTGTGCCCTGCCCTCCCCTGACAGTCCCAGGGTGAGAACGTAAAAAAAAACCTCGTATTGCACAGAAATACATAAAACCCTGCTTCGTCCATAGTGTACGTCGCGAAGCATAAATCATTAGGCCGTGACGTGGAGAAGCTATTATGTGACTCATGGTTGGGGTTAGGAATAAAAAAGTGTGCACCAGGGGTGAAGCATAACCGTCCCGTGCATTGCGGAATTTTGTCACTATTTCATCTCTCGAGGGTTCCATTGTCAACATTTTTCTTAAAGAATGAGAACACCCCCAGAGGCGCGAAAAAGTTAGAGGAACGTCAAATTAGTTGAGAAATCTTGATGATTCTGGGAGTTGGGTTTATTGATGATCCAATCTTAGACCTGGTTCCTAATTTTTTTTTTTAATATTCGAGTTCAAAATGAATAATTGTGATAATGGGATTTAGTTTATAAGTTACTTACTCAGATATTTTTAATATTTGGTAAGTCTTGATTATTCTGGGAACTTGTTTTGTTCATGATAAAATCTTGCTCCTGGTTCCTAGATTTTGGTTGAAAAGCAGTAGAAAAGTGCAGAGCAAATAAATATAGTAATGGGATTTATTAATTCCTAAATCTTGTTTTGTTGACGATCCGATATTGGTAGTGGCTTCAATTTTTTTAAGCCTCTAGTTCAGGAAAAAACACACCGTAATTCTTTTTGATAATGTAATTTAGTTTATGAGTTACAGTCTCAGATATTTTTAATAGCTGATCAATATTAATTATTCTGAATGCTTGTTTTGTTGAAGATCCAATTTTGGTCCTGGTTCCTAGATTACTTTAAAAAGTGCCAAGTTCAAAGGAAAAGTACAGAACGAATAATTTTGATAATGAGATTTAGCATATCAGTTACATATTGTCAATTGATAAGAAATCTTGATTATTCTGGGTGCTTGTTTTGTTGATGATTCAATATTGGTCCTGGTCCCTAGATTTTGTTGAAAAGTTTTGAGTTTGAGAGAAAATACAAAGTAAATAATAATCATGATGGGATTTAGTTCACGAATTTTATGAAATATCTGATTATGATCAGATATTTCCAAAAGATGATAAATCTTGTTTATTCTGGAAGCTTGTTTTGTTGACGATCCCATATTTCTCCTGTTTCCTAGATTACTTTGAAAATTGTCAAGGTCAAGGGAAAAGTACAGAATGAATAATTATCATAATGGAATATAGTTTATGAGTTAAATATTTAGATATTATCAATATTTGATCAATATTAATTATTCCGGGAGCTTGTTTTGTTGACAATCCAATATTTCTCCTGGTTTCTAGATTTCATTAACAAGTCCAGAGCTCAGGACAAAAGTACAGAGATAATAATTATGATAATGCGATTTGGCGATCCAATGTTGTTCCTGGTTCCTAGATTTTGTTGAAAAGTTTTGGGCTCGGGAGAAAATATAGAGTAAATAATAATCATGATGGGATTTAGTTTGCAAGAGGATCTAGTTCCAACGGGTGATAAATCTTGTTTATTGTGGAAGCTTATTTTGTTAACAATCCAATGTTGGTTCCTGGTTCCCAGATTTCATTAAAAAGTCTAGAGTTTAGGATGAAAGTAAAGCGTAAACAATTATGATAATCGGATTTAGTTTATGAGTTACATATTTTCAATAGGTGAGATATCTTGATTATTGTGGGAACTTGCTTTATGGATGATCGAATGTTAGGCCTGGTTCCTCATTCTTTTTAAGTTTTAATTTCAGGGAAAGATGAATAATTGTGAAAATGGGTTAAAGTTTATTAGTTACATACATATTTATTTTTAATAGTAAAAAAATATGAATTATTGTGGAATCTAGTTGTATTCATGAACCAATGGTAGGCTTGGTCCCTAGATTATTTTGAAAAGTGTCAAGTTCAAGGGAAAAGTACAGAGTGAATAATTACCATAATGGGATTAAGTTAATGAGTGACATACATAGAAATTTTCAATATTTGATAAATCTTGAATATTCCTAAATCTTGTTTTGTTGATGGTCCAATGTTGGTCCTGGTTTCTGATTTTTTTTAAGTCTCGAGTTTAGTAGAAAAGGACAAAGTAATTAATTTTGATAATAGTATTTCAGGATAAATACAGAGTGAATATCAATCATAAAGAGATCTAGTTCACGAATTTCATAATCAGATATTTCCAACAGATGATAAATCTGGTTTATTCTGGAAGCAAGTTTTGTTGACGATCCCATGTTGGTCCTGGTTCCTAGATTACTTTTTAAAATTGTTAAGGTCAAGGGAAAAGTACAGAGTGTTTAATTATTATAATGGGATTTATTTTATGAGTTAAAGACTTGGATATTTTCAATATTTGATCAATATTAATTATTCTGGAAGCTTGTTTTGTTGACGTTTCCTTCTTGGTCCTGGTTCCTCGATTATTTTTAAAATTGTCAAGTTCAAGGAAAAAGTACAGAGCGAATAATTGTCATAATGAGATTTAGCTTATAATTAAATATTTTCAATTGGTGAGAAATATTGATTATTCTTGTAGCAGGTTTTGTTGATGATCCAATGTTGGTCCTGGTTCCTAGATTTTATTAAAAAATATCGAGTGCAGGAGAAAATTACAGGGCGAATAATGATCATAATGGCATTTGGTTGCTAACTTTTTAGTTATTACATATTTTCTCTAGTTAAGAAATACAAATTATTCTAGAATCAGCTTTTATTGATGCTCAAGTGTTAGCCCTACTTTTTAGATTTTCTTGAAAATTGTCCAGTTTAGGAAGAACATACACAGTGAAAGTTAAGAAATCTTGGTTCATCTAAAAGCTGGTTTTATTGATGAAACAATATTAGCTATGGTTATTCTATTTCTTAAATCAATCAATCTAACTGATTCACCAGTAAACACAACTGATTCATAGCTAGAATTGAATATCTGGTCGGAGTTTCTAATTTATGATTCACCGTGTTTTAAAATATCAATTTAAATTAATTTCACCTGATAGCAGACTGCTAGAAGGTTAATTATGTGTCGTGCGAAACTGATACTATCATGGGGGTTTACATGGTTCACTGTATTTCAAAATATCAATTTAATTTAAATTGATCTGATTCCAGATTAGCATTAGATTACTTAGATGTGCTACCAATTTCTTATCATTATGAACCATTAATTTTATTTAAGCCTAGACTGGTACCATCTTGATTAGATATGGTACCAGCTTCTTATTAGAATGGGTCATTTCTGTACCAGGTTAATTAGATATAGTACCAGACTGTAATCATCAATCGCTATTGTTTTCCTGATTCATGGTGGCTTACAATATCAATTTAATTAATTTCATCCAATACCAGACTGGTACCAGGTCAATTAGATCTAGTACCAGCTTGGAATTATTATGGACCATTTGTGCATGTTTCAGGGTGTCTTGAAATATTATTTTAGACTGGTACCAGATTAATTCAACATAGTGCCAGTTTGGTACCATTATAAACTATTCCTTTGTGGTTTATGGTGTCCTAAAATATCAATTTAAATTAATTCCTTCTCATCCTAGGCGGGCACAAGGTTAATTAGAAATAGTGCCACTTTGGTACCATCCTGGACCATTTTTTTCATGGTTCACAGTGTCTTAAGAATCAGTCTAAATTAATTTTGCCTAGCGGGTGTTCCACAAAATGTCGACTCCTTATTTTATCCTCTGTGGTGTTTCTCTGCTTGACTGGCTTCTCAGTAAGAGGAATTCCTTGAGGGCCCTGGGTGGGTCGATCTAAGAAAGAGCAAAATGTGCCTTGATGAGCAAGCGAGGAACGAGACACGAGGCTGTCGTGGATAACCTAGTAAAAGTGGTGAACAGAGGACGGGACTCTTCCCCCGGTGTTTGTTGAAGGCGCTACTGGAATTCGACAAAAAACCTCACCGGTCGGCTACCGGCCACTCTAATACTCAGATTTTTTTTTGTATATAATGTGCTACATTATTCTACAACGCATGCGAGCTAACTCGATGCGATGGTCCACGCTCTTTTTCGTCCACCAAATTACCTTCTTCGGATGGTAAATTACGACCTAATGATTCTCTCCTAGAATTTTCGATTCTGCTCTCTTTCGAGGCTCAATTTATTCATTTTCTTTTTTAATAGCGGAAACAAAATTTTGAAGTAATTTGGGTTATCAAATATTATGGAATGTTAGCTTCTTTTACTGATATTACAAAATTTAGAGCCTGTTCTCTATTTACTCTTTTTTATTTTTGAACGTTAAAAGTCCCCTCTTTAGAAAATTTTTCATAAATGGATTTTTATAGCTTTAGTCGTAATTTGTTATTGACAGCTAAAATCGAGAGTAAAGACGATGTATTCTTAGATTATATATAATTATAAGTCGTATAGGAATCTTTTTCAGTGTAGTCATGAATCGTTTCTGATCATTTCAAACTGAAAAATACCAGCATTATAATAAACAACATTAATATTTGTGAAATTTTTGGATTTATTTGTGAAATCTTTAAAAATTCTTGTGAAATTTAACTAAGATTTGCAAAATTTTTTTAATCTTTGAAATCTTTGTAATATTTTTTTAAAACTTTGAGATTAAATATTTGTGACTTTTATTTTAATCTTAAATTTTTGTAAAATTTGTTTGTAATCTTTATAAGTTTTTTTTTAATATTGTGAAAAGATTTTTAATTATTGTGAAGACTTGCAAATCTTCTAGAAGGTTTGAAAATATTTTTAAATCTTCTAAAATATTTGTAAATCGTTGAAATCTTTTCGAACATTTGAAATCTTCAAGAAATCTTTAAAACATTGTCGAAATTTTTTGAAATCTTCTACAAGTTCGGAAATTTATGAAATCTTTTGAACTTTTTTAAATCGTAAAGTCTATTGGAATCTTTTGAAATGTGTGAAATTTTTCAAATCCTAATGAAATTTAACAAATATTTGCGGAATGTTGAAGATCTTTGTGAAATCTGTGTAAAATCTTTGAAATCTTGGTCAAATCTTTTAAAAATTTTGAGATCTCTTGAAATCTTTGAAATTTTCGTAAAAATTTTTTGTAATATTTCAAAGTTTTTTTTAAATATTTGTAAAAACATTTTAAATTCTTGTGAATACTTTGAAATCTTCCAGAAGGTTTGAAAAAAATTTGAAATCTTCTAAAATATTTGTAAGTCGTTGAAATCTTTGAGAAATCTTTAAAATATTTGCAAAATTTTTTGAAATCATTGAAATCTTCTAAAATGTTCTGAAATTTATGAAATCTTCTGAAATATTTTTAAATTGTTAAAATCCATTGGAATCTTTTAAATTCATGTTAATTCTTTGCGAAATATTTCTAATTCTTATGAAGTTTAACAAACATTTTTGAAATTTTGAACATCATTGTGCACTCTTCTAAATCTTTTAAGAACTTTGAGATATTTTGAAATCTTTGAATTTTGTTGCAATCTTGAAAATATTTCTAAAATATTTATGACATTTTTTAAATCTTTGTGAAATCTTTAAAATTTTCTAAACATTTTTGAAATCGTTAAAAGTTTTTGAAATATTTGTGATAAGAATTGTAATTCTTGTGAAGACTTGTCAAATCTTAAAAATATTAATGAAATTTTTAAAGTCTTTGTGATATCCTTCGAAATCTTTTCGAAATTGTCTTAAATCTTCAGATGTTTCTGTAATATTTCTGAAATCTTTGAAATATTGGGAAGTCTTTGAAATTTTTTGAAATCTTCCGATATCCCTTGATATTTTTTTAAGTGTTAGACAATTTTAATATTAGTAATATATTGTATTTTGACAAATTAAATCTGAAAATAATAAGAAAACGAAAGGTTCTCGTTCCATTAGGAAAATATGATAAAGAGTTTAAAGCAAAATTTAAAATTCTGTTAGTCATGTTTTTTTGTTGTTTCACGACTACCAGAGAGCAAAAAAAAACTTTATTTTTTTGAAACGTAACAATATTTTTCAATCAAACTTTTTTTTAATATAGATTCAGGAACATACAATCTAAAAATTCATTCACTTTTTTTTGTAACTGATGCCCTGAGCATAGAAAGCATGTTTTTACTTTTTAATAAATTAAAATATTTATTCCTTATCAACGTTTAAATTGAAATTTGCATTTGTATGACTGTCCAAAGTTAAAAAAATGTGCACGTCGAGCAAAAGAAATATTTTCTCATGATACTTTCTCACAGCCTAATTACATTTTTTCTTTGAAATCTTATCATGGTAACCTTCCATCATAAAACACCTGGTATAAAATTAGGAATGAATTCTTTTGAGGTTCTTAAAAGTTGTATTAAAATCGACTTTTCTGATAAAAATGCGTGTATTTATTAAAACTAATTATTCTCCAGAAACATTTACATTTACATTTATGAAAGAACTTTATGACAAGAAAGATTTAGAAGATTTAAGAAAATGCAATTGTTGCACCAAGTGGAATGCACTTCTTTAACATTATACATAATGCTAGGTTTGTCTCTAAACCAGAATTCTGATTACAGCAACAAAAAGTTGATTTAAATAGAATCTAACCGGGTGCAATTTAAGCACAAATTGCAAGATCTCTTTAGAGCGAGGAATGGTAATTTCACCTCAGTTTATATACTAATAACCCCGTAAAAATGCAAGTCAAGATGACTTTTCTCATTTCTGAAAATAAGCGATTTAATTTAGTTTTGAATAAATAAGAGGAAATCCCTTGTCCAGGAAGAGGAGGAAGGTTTTCAATAATATTCGGACTGAAGTAACTATAATCGAACCGCGAATGAATTCCTGGGAGACTCGCTTTCAGCAGGATAGCTCCTTAATGTGCGGCTAAAGGTGAAATTCTAAGACGAGAGAAGACGAGACGAGGTAAAGACTAAAGATGTACACGTCGTCCGCGGTCCGGCGCGGTACATCAGTAGGAGCGACCGCAGAACGCAGGCCCGGTTGAAGTTGTTGTCTGAATTATACTCTGATTATACTCTGAGCTCACGGCGGGTATGATTAAACATTAAACAACGCCATTATCCCGAAGTACGGATGCCGGGTGACCGCGGCCGCTCGTGTCCTCCCTCCTACGAGGAGGATTAGCTTGTAATCCTACTGGCTACTGGCTACTGTCTACTGCCTACCTCCTACTGCCTAACCAGAAAGAGGAATGCCAAGAAGCATAATTAGCTATTCGCGAGCGAGCTTATTTGCTTTTCTGCATTCCACGCACCATTCAAGACGAACCTGATCCTCAGTACCGAGTTCAAATTTCTGACGAGTTAGTACTACCTCCTTTACATTACTTTGTCTCCTTTCCTTCCTTCAGTTTCTATAATCAGGAATACGTATTGGGATACTTACTTCTTGGGATAGTTAATAATGGACCAAATGTTCAATGTTGTCAAAGTATAGTTGGGAAAGAAGTCCTAGATTGCTACACTTCAAGATGGGTTTCCCATTGGGTACACATATCAAGAAACGTCTTTAGAATGTCCTGAGAACATTCTTTCTGACATTGCATATTTTAACATTTTTAACATCTGAAAACAAATGAAATCGTGATGAAAATTGTCACTGCTCAAAATAAAACGCAATAAACATAACATGAAAGTTTTTCTTTCCTAAAACTCGTCGTAGTGGCTACAAAGTATAAAGCTTTGGAAACATCCATAGATATCATTCATCAATCGGTTGTTGTTTGTGAATTTGAATATTAGGCTAGAATATTTGAGATTATGTTTACAAAGTTATTTAGAACACGTACCTTGTATAAATGATGTGATAAAACTATGATTTGGAAACAATTGTCAAAAAATAAATTCACAACCAAAATTTTGATTTTTCAAAATAAAATGCAAAAAATTTCACACAAATTAGGATCTTCACTTTCAACATTCATTGGAATAACTATAAAGCTTTAGAAACATCCATAGATATCCTTCATCAACCGATTGTTATTTCTCAATTCGAATATTGAACTAGAATATTTAAGATTAGGTTTTAAAAGTTATATCAGAACATGTACCTTGTATATACACGACATGACAAAACTATGATTCAGAACTAATTGTCAACAAATGAATTCACAATAAAAATTGTTATTGTTCAAAATAAAATGCAGCAAATTTTACAAAAAAAGTTTTCTTAACTTTTAGCATTCATCGGAATAACTATAAAGCTGTAGAAACATCCATAGATATCCTTTATCAATCGGTTCATGTTTGTCAATTTGGATATTGAACTAGAATATTTGAGATTAGATTTTAAAAGTTATTCAGAACATGTACATTGTATCCAATGTTTGTCAAAATGATGACGGAGAATAACCAATGGTAAGAGTTTTCTAAGAGAGATTTAATTTTTGAAAATCTCAATATAAAACTAGAATATTTGAGATTATGTTTACAAAGTTATTCAGAACGTGTACCTTGTATACACGATACGACAAAACTATGATTCAGAACTAATTGTCAACAAATGTATTCCCAGCCAAATTTGTGATTGTTCAAAATAAGATGCAACAAATTTCACAAAAAATTGTTTTCTTTGCTTTTAACATTCATCGGAATGACTATATAGCTTTAGAAACATCCATAGATGTCCTCTATCAAATGGTTGATTTAAGTAAATTTTAATATTAAACGAGCATTTTTGAGATTTTGTTTTTAAAACTATACAGAAGATGTACAATGTATAATTTATAAATATTATTTTAAAGCTTATGGTAAAAAACTAATTATACAATGGCTTCAATGATTTTCTAAAGATTTCGATAATTTTACAAATACATATTACCAAACATTTAAAAAGTATTTTTAATATTTTGCAGGTTTCTAAAAACTTCAAAAAGATTTTACAAAGATTTGTCAATGATTTCAAAGACTTGACAAATATTACCAAATATTTAGCAAAGATTTTCAATGATTTCAGAAAGATTCCAAATATATCAATGATTTCCCAAATATATGAAGTATTTCACAAATTTCAAATATTTCCAAAAGATTTTGGATAGATTTAAAAAAATTTTACAGGCATCAATAATTACCCCCGAATTTCAATAACTTTTCAAATACTACCAAATATTTCAAAAATTTTTAAGATATCAAAAAGATTTTAATAACTTTCCAACGAAATCAAAGGTTTAGAATTTTTTGTAAAAATCAATCTCAAAGATTTCACAAACATTTAAATAACTTTAAAAATGTTTAAAAAATATTTTAAATATTTCCAAATGATTTTAATGATTTCCCAAAGAATTCAAATATTTCGCGAAGATTTAGACCATTTCACAAATATTATCAAATACTTAAAAAATACTTTCAATATTTAAAAAATATTTTCAATATTTTATAAAGATTTAAATGATTTTCTAAAGTTTTCACAAAGATTTGAAAAGCTTCAAAATTTTTAAAAAACTTTGTTTAAAGATTTAAACAATTTCGCAAATATCATGAAATGTTTTGAAAATATTTTCAATATTTTATAAAGATTTCAAATATTTCGGATAATTTAAAAATATTTTTCGAAAATTTGTTTGAAAATTCAACTTTTTGTTTAAAATTTCAAATTAAACTAATCTCTTAAAAATCCAACAAAAAATTCTCTGTCTAAAAAATGAAATTTTTTGGTTGAGGTAGTAAATTAATCTTTTTTAGTAGAAAAATCAACTTTTTGGTTAAGAATTTTTGAATTTTCTTGACATTTTTTCGTCAAGAAAAATTTATCTTTTTGCTTTAAAAATTAATTTTTCGTTACAAATTTAACAAATTGGTTTTACAGTTAAACTGCTTTCTTAAAAATGCATTTTCTGGTTGATGATTCAAAATTTTACTTAGAAATTTTTCTATTTGGTTGGAAATTGAACTGTTTTGTTGAAAATTCCTTTTTTTTTGTTTTGAAAAATTTACCTATTCCAGTTTCGGTCGAAAACGTTTATGTTTTAAGTACAAATTGAAATTATTGATAAAAATTCGATTTTCTGTTGAAAATTATTCTAATTTATTTGAAAATTCTACTTTTGGGTTGAGAGTTCTTGTACTTTGTTGGGATTTCTTTTTTTTTATATAAAATTAACTTTTCTTATCAATATTTTATATTTTTGATTTGATAAATCAAATTTTTTGCATATAGAAAATTCTTTTTTTTATTAAAAAATTATTTCTTTTATTCAAAGTTTAGCTGTTCCATTTTTGGTTAAAAATTGACCTCTTTTAGTTTAAAAATTTAATAATACCCGAATTTATGTATATTAAATTATAAAATTATATAAATTATAAAATTCACTTAGGCATATTTCAATAATTATTCAGAAAATCACTTTTTTATTTTAATTGTTGATTTATTGCCTTGACTTGCTACAAACAAAAAAAGCAGTATAAACGTAAAATCGGGTTTTACCTAAAGGATGGGTGGGTGTCACGTCCAACTCCACGGTTTTCAACTTGGGGGGGGGGGCATAAAATTTCCCAAAGATGGTAAGGTAGTTTATGGATGATTACTAAAAATCAGCAGAAAATAAAGCTGTAGAAACAGCAATAGATGTTCGCTAGTTAATTTTTGGCAATCTCAAAATTAAACTAAAATATTTGAGATTCTTAAAACTACGCCAAATTCATTGTAGTTTTGAGTTGCAATATTTTTAAAACACAAAAATTAATGAAGTTTTAATGAAAATAGTCATTATTAGGAATCAAATGCAAAAAAAATCATACCAATGACTTTCTGACCCCCGAAGATTCTCCGGAATGACTGTAAAGTTTTAGAAACATCGATAGATGTGTTCTATCAATCGGTTCATTATTTTCAATCTCGTTGTTGAACCAGAATATTTGAGATGATAATTTTAAATTAATTTAGAACATGTGAATTGTATACAATGAATGTCAAAAATTATGATGGAGAAGAATTAATTATAAGAAATTTAACTCCTAAGATTCGTGGGTATATAAAGATAAGGAAACATTATTAGATATCCTCTAGTTAATTTTTGACAATCTCAATATCATACCAGAATATTTAATATTAGGTTTTTAAATTTATTAAAAACATGTATATTATATACAGGATATGTCAAAATTATGGTTCAGAATTGTCATGGTTCAAAATAAGATACAAAAAATTCCACACAAAGTTTTTTCTGTTTAAACAATCAGCTAAGTGACTATTAAGCGTTAGAAACATCCATAGATTTGCTCTATCAATCGGTTGATGATCCTCAATTTCAATACTCAACTAGAATATTCAAGATTAAGTTTTTAAAGTTATTTAGAAAATGTATATTGTATACATGCTTTGCCAAAATGATGATAAAGAATAACTAATTCTAGAGATGAATCTCACTGTTATACACATCCTTAAGAGTACGTCGAATTCAGTGTAGTTTTTACATGCAAAATTGTTGACACACAAAAATAAATAAACTCAAAATAAAAATAGTCGCTGCTCAAAATTATATGCAAGAAACATCACGCCTGTTGATTTCTGTCCTACTAATATTACTGAGAATGTCTATAAAGCTTTAGAAACATGTCCTCTATCAGTCGATTAATTCTTCTCAATCTCCATATGGAAGTTGAATATTTCAGATTAGATTTTGAAAGTGATTCTGGACACAAATATTGTATACAATGTATGTCAAAATTATGATCGAGAAGAATGAATTCCAAGAGATTCATCTCCTAAGATTCATCCGAACACAAAGCTTTAGAAACATCAATCGATGTCCTTTAGTTAATTTTTGGCAATCTCAATATTAAGCTAAGGAAGAATATGCAGCTGCCAATCTCGACATAATAAAGAACCTAGCTTCCTTCCAAAGGAGATCAATCTGCAGATTGATGACCGAAAGATGATTCACATTAGATTATTTGGATCGAGTTTTGTTTGAAGAATGAAGAATCTCCTCCTAGCGAAGATGGAGTGTATCCCTGAAACGCATATGACTGGGATCATCTCGTGTGTGGTTCCTCATTCTATAAAGTATAAGTGGTCCTTCTGATCGCGCTTACAATGCTATGGAAACGGATGGATGAACAAACGGATTTCTCGATCGGGCCTCGGTTCGAGTATGTCTGTGACGCTTAGCAGATTTACGGGCGGCTCTCGACGCAGACGACCGTCTCTTTGCGGATTCTTGGGCTTCCACCGATATTATTAGCAGTCGCGTAGGCACTTTTTTTTATCCTCGCAAGGTAGCCCGGTTTTCGACAGGTACCTTCTGATGCCTCTGCTTCGGACTGAAAGGGGCTTTTTTCGCTCGAACGCATAATATCAGAATAGACAATAGAGACGGTAGTTTCAAATTTTTCCTTTTATTCTAAGTGTGGCTTGTCTTATATAGGTGATCAGAGGACTCTTTCGAAAGAGAGATTGTCGCTGTATTTCTGCAAGTCGCTGTTTTTTCCGATTCCTTTGCTACAAACACCAGATCTTATTGTGTAATAAAATTCAATGTTAAGGAGACATGCGCTAACATAGGTTAACATGCTCAAACATATGTTAGAATTTCTTGGATTTTTATTAATAAAGGAAATGTAACCAGGCGTGACATTCCGGTTGTCGCTGGGTGTGGGCGTACATATCTTAAAGTGGTGCATTTGTTGTAAATAATCTATTTATTATGGCTATTGGTTCTCGGAAACGAAATTAGCATTAGAAAAATTAAATATCGGTCTAATACTCTGAAACGCTAATATTTTAATGTATTCAGAATTCGGTGTTTTTTTTAGTTGGAACATTTTTAAAACACTAAAAGAATTAAGGTACAATGCCAACTTCTCTTAAGGACAAGAAGAATTTTTCTGGATCAAGAAAATATTGTATTCTCCGTATTCCGATTAATATTTACTTTATTTAATATTAATTTTGTTTGATTAGGTGATTCTCATAAAATGTAGCAAATTTCTCGCTTGGAAACTTTTCTGACGAAATTATAGAAATTTTTCAATAGTTAAGAAGATAAGTAAACTACATATACTATAAGGAATTTTTTCTGTTTTAGTGATTCTTCAATTTTTTTGTAATGTTTACAAAAATTTAAAGAAAGTATTTCGTCATGCAATGATTAGAAAACTAATAAAGGAGTTTTCCTGAAAAATTGGAAATTCATTGATTGAAATATCATCTTTTACATTTTTCATTGAGAATTCATCTTTTTGGTTGAAAATCTAACTAAATGGTTGAAAAATAACTTTTTTTATTGAAATTTTGATTTAGAATGTCCAAAATTTTCAAAATTCTTTCTAATTTTTCTCATGAATCTTGGGTCAATTATATTTATCTACCCTTGAGAATAAAAAAACAAATAATTTTAGAAATTAATGAAAATTGGAAATTTTCATTTTAAATTAAAAAATTGTTAGCTGAAAATAAAAAAATGCATGCACACGCAGCGCGTGGATGGCGATGCTAGACTTTTTAAAATTATATAAAGAATTTTTCTTAAAGAAAATTTAAAAATTAATCAAGAATTGACTTCTGAAAATTTCTTGAGTTTTTATAATGATATTAGAATGTTTTTTTCATATTATTGTCTTTTGTATGATTTTTCAAAAGTAATAATAATTTATTTTAAAAAACGTAATAAATTATAATAAATTTGTATCACAAATTCAACAAATTTTTAATTTTTATTTTGAATGTCATGTTAACGATTGAAACTAGAACGACGTATCCTATAAAAAATTATTCAAAGAAAATTTGTGAATGTGTTTTAAGTGCACAATTTTTAATAAATAATTTTTGTTTGTAACACGGTTCGTTTTTCCAAAAATGTAATTTTTCTTATTTTTGATGTTATTTTTCACTAATGAAACAAAAAATACACATTCTGTCAAGAAATGATTATTAAATTAAATTAAATTTCTAGATATTTTTGGGATCATAATTTGTTTTATTTCACACAAAATGGAGTTATTGGCTTTTCATTATTTTTCGTGGAAAATTCTAATTTTTGATTTTTCAAGAAAATCGAAACAGTATCAATTTTCGGAAAATTCCAATTCTTGTTCAATAAATTTCTCATAAATGATGAGAATGTAAAAAAGACGAAGTAGCATGACAACCAAGGTTAAGATACCCTCAAAAGTAAAATAACTCTAAAAAAATAATTAAATCAAAATTTTCTGAAAAGGCACTAAAAATAATCTAGTTAATTAACCCTGAAATTTTTAGATGAATTTGTTAATTATTTTAGATTACAAATCAACTAATCTGCTGAAAAAATCGAATATTGAAAATAAAAAGCAAAATAACTCTGCACATAATTAATAAATCTAAATTTCCTGAATAACAGCATAGAAGCATCAGTTAGTCAAAATTATAGAATTTTTAGACAAATCGGTTCAATATTGTGGGCTGTGTCAACTGGGCAATTAAAAAATTAAATTTTGGATATAAAAAGTAAAATAACTCAAGAACTAATTAATAAATCGAAATTTCATAAGAAAAATCTTTGAAGCATTCTACTCAATATATCCTAAAATTTTCAGAAGAATCAGTTTAAAATTCTAGGCTACAGGTTAACTGCATTGCTAAAATATCTAATTTTGGACATACAAAGTAAAATAACTTTAGAAATAATCAACGAATTTGAATTTTCTGAAAAACAGCACTGAAGCATCATCCATTCAAGATATTTTAGAATTTTTAAACAAATCGGTTAAATATTGTACGCTACAGGTCAACTAGACTATAGGCTAAGGGTCAACTACACTGCTAAGAAAATCAAGTTTTGGGCATAAAAAGTGAAATAACTCTAGAAATAATTAATGAATCCAAATTTCGTGAGAAAAATCACTAAAGCATCATCTATTTAATATATCCTAAAATTTGCAGAAAAATCAGTTGAATATTCTAGGCCACAGGTTAACTGAATTGCTAAAATATCTAATTTTGGACATACTGAGTAAAATAACTTTAGAAATAATCAATGAATTTAAATTTTCTGAAAAACAGCACTAAAGCATCATCTAGTTAAAATATTCTAGAATTCCTAAACAAATCGGTTGAATATTGTACGCTACAGGTCAACTGGACTATAGGCTAAGGGTCAACTACACTGCTAAGAAAATCAAGTTTTGGGCATAAAAAGTGAAATAACTCTAGAAATA
>JAAAKG020011096.1:9088-19129 GCA_010014905.2 Druon quercuslanigerum | reverse complement strand
ATTAATGAATCCAAATTTCGTGAGAAAAATCACTAAAGCATCATCTACACAATATATCCTAAAATTTTCAGAAAAATCAGTTGAATATTTTAAGCTAAAATTTAACTGAATTGCTAAAATATCTAATTTTGGACATACTAAGTAAAATAACTTTAGAAATAATCAACGAATTTGAATTTTCTGAAAAACAGCACTAAAGCATCATCCAGTCAAGATATTTTAGAATTTTTAAACAAATCGGGTGAATATTATACGCTACAGGTCAACTGGACTTTAGACTAAAAGTCAACTACACTGCTAAGAAAATCAAGTTTTGGGCATAAAAAGTGAAATAACTCGAGAAATATTTAATAAAACCAAATTTCGTATAAAGCAGCACAGCAGCTGCATTGATTTAATATATCCTAAAATTTTTAGATCAATTTATATAGTGATATAGGCTAAAGGTCAACTAAGCTGCTGAAAATCCAGTTTAGGGAGAAAAGATAAATAACTACAAATAATTATTGAATCCAAATTTCCTGAAAAACAGAATTGAAGCATCATCTATTCAATATATCCTGCAATTTTCAAGCGAATCAGTTGAATATTGGAGACTGCAAATTAACTGAACTGAATCAAAATTTCCTATAAACAAGTACTGCAGCTTCATCTAGTCAAATATTTTTAAATTTGTAGACAAATAGTTTCAATATTATAAAGGCATTGCTGTACTGCTCTACAACTAATGAGCTCTTTAATCGAGTCCAGGGTATTAATGCAATAAAAAAAGTTGAATAAAAAATGCTGGAAGAATTTGATAAAATGATTTAAGTTGATTTGCAGAGAAGAAATGTGTGAGGGTAAGATGTCTGTTGGAGAGAAGTGGATCAGCTAATAGGGGTTGGTATTTGGGATTGGGAAGCCGGTCGAAAACGAAAACTCTTTCTGGCGAGTATACTCGTAGAGGACGTGGAGTAAGTCAAGTAACATGAGAACCGTGGTTAAGATGTTTTCGCGTAATTTCAGATCTTCCGCGCGTCTTGGCAGAACATTCACTCCCGAGTGGGGGTTGCAGACATACATTAATAACCAGACTCAGAAGATACGTATCTCTGGTATAACCCACCCTCAACCTCATCCTCATCCACATCCTCATCCTCATCCTCAGCTTCAGCCTCAGGATAAAGATACATTCCCCATATAAATGTATGACTAACGGGTAGAAGCTTGCAGAGCTTATTAGGGAGAAACGAGACTCACTCGTACAATGCGAATCTTCGTACGTACTTCCATACTTATTTTTCGGAAGAACCTCTCCACTTCCTTCCACTAATAAGAATAGGTCTGGATTTTCACTGCTTTCCATCAAATTTTCTAGCTTTTCTATTTTTACCTATTGGGTACAAGAACCTCGAAACTTTCCTACAAGAAATCCGAAATAAAACTGTTAGAAGTTCAATTTGGAATGTATAAAAAATTTTAAGTCTTCTTTCAAATCCAATATTTAAAACTGGTTATGCAATTCTTGGAAATTGAAAAAAATATCGAGAATCCAAGAATCTTGGAACCTGGAAATTAGAAAAAAAACTTTTGAGGTGAAAATGAGATTGCATTTACATCCGGAACTTATCCTTTAGCCTATTCTAAGTTTTAAAGGGGTTCCATCCGCAACCCAAAGGTACCCTGAGAAAGGGGCTCCAATTACACCTAGAACCAATGAAAAAAACAATTTAAATAGAAAAGGTATTCTGTTCCCGTCTAAAATCTAAAGTAACCCACCTCTAAGTTAGAAGGGGGTTCCATTTGAAACCAAAACATAGAAATAATTTTTAAGCTGGAAAAGGGCTTTCATTAACACTTTGCATATATGAAAACACCTTTGAGCTGGAAAATCAGCTCCGTTCACTCTGCATTTTTACTGTCTTTAAAGAATTTGTAGTTTTTCTATTTTTTCTTATTGAGTACAAGAATCTAGCAATTTGTAGAAGAATTACTGGATACAACTTTAAGAAATTGAATTCAGAATATATAAAATTTTTAATTCCTCTTCATCCTCCAACATTCAAATTTTACTATGAAATTCTTGGAAATTATAAAAACTAAGAATCCAACAAGTTTAAGAACGTGGATCTTAGAAAAAAAAGGTTGTGCTGAAAAAGGGGTTCTATCCACACGTCGCACTTGGAAAAAAACTTTGAGCTGGAAAAGGAGTTCTATCCACACGTCGAACTTTGAAAAAATTTTGAGCTGAAAAAGAGGTTCTATCCACACGTCGAACTTGGAAAAAAAACTTTGAGCTGGAAAAGGGGTTCAATTTACACCTGTTAACTAAAGTAATCCTATTTTAAGTTGAAAAAAGGTTCCATTTGCAACCAAAAATTGAAAATAATAACGTTAAGCTGGAAACGGGGTTGCATTCACACTCGGAATTAATAAAACTCTTTGAAGATGGGAAAGGGATTCCATGCACGTGCGGAACTTATAAAAATTCTTTCGAGCTGGGAAGGGTGTTCCATTAGCATGAGCCACTTAGAAAAACCCTTTTGAAATGAAAAATGGGTTCTTTACTACAAAAATTTTCCATTTTTTCCTATCCTAAGCTGGAAAATATTTTAACTCCTGAAAGTAAAAAAACACCCTTAAAATCTTAAACGTATTCAAACCTGAATCTTAGAAAAAAAACTATGAACTGGAAAAGGGGATCCGCTAACACTCGGAACTTTAAAAAAAAAACTATTCAACTAGATACAAATTTAAGAAATTGAATGCAGAATATATAAAATTTTTAATTTCACTTCATCCTCCAAGAGTCAAATTTAACTATGAAATTCTTGAAAATGATAAAAAGTAAGAATCTAAAAGTTTAAGAACTTGTATCTTAGAAAAAAAAACTGTTGAGCTGAAAAAGGGGTGGTATCCACACGTCGAAGTTTGAAAAAAAACTTTGAGCTGGGAAAGGGTCTCCACTCACACCCAGAACATAGAGAAAACTATTTAACTAGGAAAGGGGTTCTATTTACATACGGAACATAAAGTGTTCATTTTCTCAGTTGGAAATGGGTTCTCTCTGAACCCAAAACTTGGAAATAGGTTTTATTCACACTGCATTTTTAATGTATTTGAAGAATTTGTATTCAAATTTAACTATGCAATTCTTGAAAATGATAAAACCCAAGAATATAACAATCTTAGAACGTGTAACTTAAAAAAAATACTTTTGAGTTATAAAAAGTGTTCAATTTACACCCGTAATTTAAAAAATCCTATTTTAAGTTGAAAAAGGGTTCCATATGCACCCGAAAATTGAAAAAAAACCTTAAGCTGGAAACGGGGTTGCATTCACAATCGAAATTAATAAAATACTTTGAAGATAGGAAAAGGGTTCCATGCACATGTGGAACTTATAAAAACCCTTTTGGGCTTAAAGTTTCATTAGACCCGGAACTTATAAAAATTATTTAGAGCTGGAAAGGGTGTTTCATTAGAATGAGCAACTTAGAAAAACCCTTTTGAAATGGAAAATGGGTTTGATTCACCACAAAAATTTTCCATTTTATCCTATCCTAAGCTGTAAAATATTTTAACTCTCGACAGTAAAAAAAAGACCCTTAAGATCTTAAAGGGATTCACACCTAAATTTTAGAAACAAACTATGAACTGGAAAAGGGGATCCGCTAACACTCGGAACCTATAAAACAACAATTTAACTAGAACCGTTTTTCCAGCTTAAAAGTGGTTTCTATGTTTGGTTGGAAAGGGGCTATATTATCCCAAAACTTAGAAACCACTTTTAAACAGGAAAAACGGTTTCATTCACACTTGGAATTTATGAAAACGCTTTTGAGCTAGACAGTGGGTTTTTTCACACTGATTATTTACTGTCTTTTTAGCTGGAAAAGGGGGTTCATTTACACCCGGAACTCAAAGTAGTCCCATTATAAGTTTGAGAGGGTTTCCATATGGAAAAGTGGTACCATTCACATCCGGAACTAATAAAACACTTTAAATTTAGAAAAGGGGTTCTATTCGCATCATAAACTAATAAAAAACTTTGAAGTTAGAATAGGGGTTCTATTTTTCACTGGAAAAGGGTTCGATTCACGAGAAAGACATTTTTCATCTCAACCGGGTTTTTTTTAAGTTCCGGATACTAATGGAAACCTTTCCCCACCTTAAAAGTATTTTTATATTTTTCAGGTAAGAAGTAAGCACTTTTCTAACTTATAATAGGGAAGCTCTAAGTGCCGGGTGTGAATGGAACCTCTTTCCTCGCTCAGAATTATTTTTCTAATTTTCGGGTTTATATTGCAACCCTTTTTCAAATTAAAAGTTTTTTGATTAATTCTAGGTGTGTATGGAACCTATATTCCACCTTAAAAGGGATTCGATACGCAACTGGAATTTAGAAAAATGCCTTTGAGCTGGAAAAGGGGTTCCATTGACTTCCGGAACTTAGACCTAAGAGTAACCCTATCCTGTATGACTTTGACTAAGTTTATCCTCGGAGAAACACTATTGGGATGGAAAATGATTTCCATTTGCATCTGAAATTCAAAAATATACTTTTAACAATATTTTCAATAAATAATTTAAAAAGTTTATAATTGAAAAAAATAAATTTGTAAGAAAAATTAAAAAATTCTACAACGGAAAAATTCAATCCCTGGCTGAATTGTATTTTAACAGTTAGATACAATAAATTAAAACAAATTAAAATAATATCCACCTTTGGATTTGTTCTAAAAATTAATTCTAAAAATTGAGCACGTGTGGATGGAATAATTAATCGAACTCTAGAGTCGATAGATTTTTGTTCATATTTTCTGATAGTGATTCTTATTATAAGAAACATAAATCAAAGAATACGAGAGAAAAAAATTAGAAAGGGTATTTAAAGGTTGTCTTCTTTTTCTTTCCTCGTTTTCTATATCATTTTTTTCTAAATGAAATCCTAAATATGAAGTATGGAAAATTCCCTATCCGAAGGGGTGATTAGTATTCAGGGAATTACGCATGAAAGAAGATCACTCCCGCCAGAAATAGACCCGGAAGAATATATCAAAAATATTGTATGGTGAAAAAAGCGATCTGGAGAAAGATATCTTGATTTGAATTCGGGTCATGGTTGGGATTATTTTCGTCTGCTAACAACCGGTCATTGGGTAGTATTTCTTTTTGTATTTTTATCGGCGATGATCTAAAGACGAAGATGAATGTTGAGTCGAGAGAAGAATCTCTTTGGAGTAATTTACGATAGTTGGTTAGTTGCAGACGATTTCGCGGGTTTGCGGTGTATTACGGTTCCGATTATCTCACATGGTCCTAATAGAGTTAGACTGAGTGGGTTGCATCCTCGACGCAACGAGTGTGAGGGATAAGGGATATGGATAAAGGGGAGGCTGGGTTATTACACACACACATTATTACACACATATACATTATTATACGCACACATTTAAACAAATTTGTATACATGTGGATACATATATGCACTCGAAGTAATCTCAGTAATATGCCTACCACAGGAGACACGGTAGGCCAACAACTGTTCGACTCATGCTTTATGGCTCCTAGACATCGAATCCTGGCAGTTAAGGTATCGCGGCCTGAATAACCAACGAGATTTTGCACCGCACGCGACAATCTCTGAAACGCAACGATTCTAAATTGGCATTCTCATATCCGGTTGCGTTGGTGACTTTCTACGAATCTGCTATCATGAGGAATTTAATTTTTAAGAGATGTTAGAACCTCTTTAGGAGGGCCTGAAATATTACCATTTTCGGACTACTGTGGACCCTTCCACCTAAAAGAAGTCTACATTTTTTTTTTAAGTATCGATAAGAGGCTATACTGGCCAAAATTCTATAAAACGAATTACCTACCTATAGCACTGGCCATCAATTTTGGATGGGTGATCCATTTTTTGTTTGTACTTTCAACACGCATATCTTCGTAATTAATTGTCGAAATTTTTTTTTGAACTGGAAAGTATTCGTTAAGAGCTTTATTTTTAAATGATTAAATATTTTTTTTAACTTGTTTTTAAAAGTACTGGGCCTTTGGACAATTTTTAAAAAAATTTCCGTTTATTCATTTTTGTTCAATTACTTGCAGTTTTTTGAATTATGAAGTAAGAAAAAAATAGGAAAGCAGATTTCGAAAGGACTTAAAAAATGGCATAAAAAAGAAAGTCACAGTTACGTTTCTCCAATTTTAGAGTCGAACTGGCGATATTCAAATGCTTGATGCATTAAATAGAATTTTGCAACGAAAAATTTTTTTTTCTTTCATTTCGTGATTCATTATGAAAACATTAACTGATGACATAATACGATAAAAACTTCACAACAAAGTGACGTAAATTTTTTTTTTTAATATTTGCATATGGAATTTCTTAAGCGCTTTCGAAATCTGCTTTCCGATTTTTTCTAACTTAATTATTAAAAAAACGGTAAGTGATTGAACAAAAATGAATCAACAAAACATTTTTTTTTAATTGTTCAAAATTAATGTCCGGTACTGCATAAGAGCGATAAGTGAAGAGTATGTGGTACCGCTACACACTAGATAATTCTGATTTTCTCCTAATAGGAATGAAACTAATGGACTAATGATTTTTTAATGAAAGTTAAATCTAACTCCATATTGTTAGAAATTACCATACTTATACATATATTTATTAATATGAATTTATTATGAGAAAATATGCGTTATTCAGTGGGTACCACTCGTCCCTTTGGGAGAGTTCTTATATTAGGTGACGCTAATTTCGTTATTTTTGACTCGCTTATGTAATAATTTGGGACAATTCGGTGTCCTCCCACCCTTCAAAATAATAAAATATAAATGGAATTTATATATATGCATCAATTGAACAATTAATAATGAGTTATTTGATACTAGTATGAGAACACTATTAATTAAATTCTTTAGATATATTTTTTTATTTGAGATTATTAATATAATATAAAGATTTGCTTTGATGGCAGATTACATTAAAAAATTAAGGGCCGCTTAGAAACAATTCCCCTTTTTTTAAAACATTTCTTATTTTTCTCCTCTTTTCAAAATAAATTTTTTTGTAGCGCTTTCGCCTAAATTTGAACTTAATTAATAGAAATTTAAATATTCAATTTTTCATTGAAAATTTATCTTTCTTAGTTAAAAATTCAAAATTTTGTTTCAAAATATATCTTGTTTAGTTTAAAATTATTGCTTGGTTGAATATTTATATATTTTTTAGATAATCTGACTTGTTTGATAAAAAATTAATTTTCTTAAGCAAAAAATAAATTTTTTTGTAAAAATGGAAGAATGTAGTAGAATATTGAACTCGTTTATTTAATTAGTTTTTTTAAAGATTCATGATTTCATATACAAATTTATGTCAAGCCTAAAATTCAAATATTTTGCTAAAAATTCATTTTTTTTCTCAGCACAAAATTAAGTTTTTTCACTGAAAATGTTTAATTTTTCTTTTATTAATCCCCTTGTAAAAATGAAATTTTGTTATGTTTTGAAATTTTATATTTTCAATGGAAAATTAACCTTTTTTGATTAGAAATTTATATATTTTGTGAAGTATTCATATTTGAAAAAATTAAGCGCATCTTTTTGAATTAAAAATTTAACAATTTAGTAGAATAATAAACTAATTGGTTGGAAATTGAGCTTTTTGTGGAAAATTTATATTCTTTGTTAAAAATGCAACTATTCTGGTAGAAAATAAAACTATTTAATTTAAAATTAACCATGTTGCTGAAAATTCTTTTTGTTATTTTGTATTATTAAAAATTATTTTTTTTTTATATCAAAATTTAATTATTTCTTTTATGGTTAAAAAATCAACTGTTTTCTAAAACATGCGACTTCTTAGTTTGAGTTTCTTAAAATATTGTTTAAAATTTATGCACTTTATCGATATTTAGTCATTTTTGATCAAAAATGAATTTTCTTGTTTAAACAGTCAACTTTTTGGTTGAAGTTTAACTATTTTTCTGATTTTTTTATTTTAATTCATTTTCATAAATGTAGATATAACTATTTAATTTTTTAGAAATTATTATGTTTAATTAAAAATTGATATTTTCTCGTTACAAATTTGTATATTTTTGTTGAAAATTCACCTTTTTTATATTAAAATGTTTTTTTTTGTTGTTAAAATATTAATGTTACATGTTTCGTTGACAATTATCTTTTTTCTAGTTAAAAATAAGTTGCTTCATTTAAAGTTAAACTGGTTCATAAAAAATGCAATTTTAGGTTAAAGATTCATAATTTTAGTTGAAAATTCAACTATTTGATGGCAAATTATCTTTTTTGTTGAAAATTCATATTTTGGGGTTAAAAATTCACTTGTTTTGTAGAAAATTAATTTTTTTAGTTTAAAAATTCAACTATTAAGTAAAAAATTAATCTACTTTATTATGAATTGACTATTCTTTTGATAATTCATATTTGTTGTTAGTTTTTGTTAGAAAATTATTAACAAGTTTAAAATTTAACTGTTTGGAAGAAAATCCATGAATTTGGTTAAAAGTTTTTCTGTTTGAGTAGAAGATTAATATTTCCATTTAAAAATTAATCATTTTGGTCAAAGATTGAACTAATTTTTAAAAAAATTCTGTTTTAGCTTAACTCAACTGGTAGAAAATTAATTTTTGCGATTTAGAAGTGAAAAGTTTTTTAAAACATTCATCTTTTTCAATTTTTAAAATTTAGCTAAAAATAGGCCCACTTGGTAAAAATTGAATCTCCTTTTTTAAAAATTCATCGATTTGGTTCAGAAATAAACTTTTTTTTTGTCTCCTTTATTGAATCCATGTGGTTGATAATTCGTTTTATTTTGTTACTATAAAGTAATTTGTTGAAAGAGAAATTTAACTATATAATTTTGGTTTAAAGAGTTATCATTTTTAGTTGAAAATTGAATTATTTATTTGAAACTTCATACAGTTTTTAGATAAATAATTTGTTCGTAGAAAATTCTTCTTTTTGATAGAAATTTTATCTTCTCGGTTGAAAATTCAGCTCTTGAATAAAAAATGCAACTATTCTGTTAAGGATTTACTCTCTGATTTATTTTTTAAATAAACAAAACAATATCCTGGTTTAAATTACCGACCTCTGAATTAAATGTGGTACATTTTCCAGCCTATTATTTTATAAACATTTGATTGAGGTCTGATACTTTCACACCAACTATAGGTCATTAGCTATAGATCGGATCAATAATTGGCGTCGGCGAAAACGTAAGCGTTAAGAATTAATCAATGACCTACTCGCAAATTCTCTGGAAACTCAGTAATGGCCTTAATTATATTTGTGAAATTACTTCGCTTTAGAATTTAATTGAAAATCCGTTTCTTGTATCCTACTTTCTGTTGAGTGTCTTCAAATTTCTTTTATAAAAGAGTTTTATATATTGCCTATAAATTACTATAAGTTTTAAAAATTAAACGTTTTCTCTTTTTAAGTTATTTCATTAAGGATTTTTTTAATTGACTGAGAAGGTGAACAGGATCAAGTAGGACCGGATAGGATCGCATAAGATCAGCTAGAATCTAATAGAATCGGATAAGTTCGGATATAGTCGGATAGGATCGTAAACAATCAAATAGCATCGGATAGGATCGAATATAGTCGGATAGGATCGCAAGCAATCAAAAGAACCGGATAGGGTTGGATAGGATCCAATAAGTTCGGATAGAATCACAAATGAGATGGAATTCAATAGAATCGGCTAGAATCAGATATAGTCGGATAGGACAATAAACAATCAAATAGAATTGGATATGCTTGGATAGGATTAGATAGGGTTGGACAGGATTAAATAGATTAGAATAAAATCGGATCGGGCCGGATAGGATCGGCTAGAATCTAATAGAGTCGGATAGGTTAGGATATTGCCGGATAGGAACGTAAACAATCAAATAGCATCGGATAGGATCGAATATAGTCGGATAGGATCGTAAGCAACCAAAAGAACCGGATAGGGTTGGATAGGATCCAATAAGTTCGGATAGAATCACAAATGAGATGGAATTCAATAGAATC
>JAAAKG020011085.1:0-21011 GCA_010014905.2 Druon quercuslanigerum | reverse complement strand
AACCAATTCATTTTTGGCTTAAAATTTATCATTCTAGTTCAACATTTCACGCTTTAGTTCAAAATGTATCCTTTTTAGTTGAAATTGTATCCTTTTTAATTTAAAATTCAACTATTTGTTTTAAAATTCTTCTAATTTGTTAAAATCCGTTTTTTGTTGTTGTTTTTGACAATGTATGTGTTCAGTTGAAAATTTCACGCTTTAGTTGAAAATGTACCCTTTTCAGTTGAAAATTCAACTATTTGGTTAAAAATTCATCTTTTTTTTTGAAATCTTTTTATTTTGTTGTTATACATTTATCTTGCTAGTTAAAAATTTAACGTTTTAGTTAAAATTGTAGCCTTTTTAGTTGAAAATTCCACTATCTGGTTGAAAATTTATCTATTTAGTTAAAAATTCATCTATTTCTCTAAAAAAAAGTTTTGTTTTAAATTAACTTTCTTAACAGAAAATGTAACTATTCCATTTTTAGTCAAAAATTATATTTTTTGGTTGAAAATTTCACCTGTTAGTCAAAACTGTACCTATTTAAGTTTAAAATTAAACTATTTGGGAAGAAATTTATCTATTTAGTTAAAAATTAATCTATTTTGTTTTAAAAAAGCTTTTTTAATTAACTTTATTCACAGAAAATGTAACTATTCCATTTTTTGTTAAGAAATGATATTTTTTTGTTGAAAATTTCACGCTTTAGTCAAAAAATGTATCCTTTTTAGAGGAAAATTCAACTATTCGGTTAAAATTCATCTATTTTTTTGAAAAGCATTTTTTTTTAATTAACTATTTTTAACAGAAAATCTCACTATTCCATTTTTGGTTGAAAATTTATATTTTTTGCTTGACAATTTTATGCTTGACATGGAAATTTATCCTTTTCAGATAAAAATTTAAACATTTAGTTCAAAATTCATCTATTTCTTTAGAATCCTTTTTTTTCTTTGTTTGAAAATTAACTTTCCTATTCCCTAATTTAACCAATTTATTTTTGGTTTAAAATTTATCATTCTAGTTCCAAATTTCACGCTTTAGTTCAAAATGCATCCTTTTTAGTTGAAATTGTATCCTTTTTAATTAAAAATTCAACTATTTGTTTTAAAATTCTTCTATTTTGTTAAAATCTGTTTTTTCTTGTTGTTGAAAATGTATGTGTTTAGTTGAAAATTTCACGCTTTAATTGAAAATGTACCCTTTTCAGTTGAAAATTCAAGTATTTGGTTAAAAATTCAGATATTTAGCAGAAAATCAGTTGATTTTTTGGTTGAAAAATTAACTTTCTTAACAAAAACTTTAAACATTCCGTTTTTGGTTGAAAGTTGATATTTTTATGTGACAATTTCATGCTTTAGTTGACAATTTTTTCCTTTTCAGTTGAAAATTCAACTGTTTGGTTAAAAATTCTTCTATTTGTTGAAAATCTGTTTATTTTATTGTTGAAAATTTATCTTTCTAGTTAAAATTTAACGTTTTAGTTAAAATTGTAGCCTTTTCAGTTGAAAATTCCACTATTTGGTTAAAAACTTATCTATTTAGTTAAAACTTCATCCATTTTGTTAAAAATATGTTTTTTATTAAATTAAATTTCTTAACAGAAAATGTAACTATTCCATTTTTAGTTAAAAATTATATTTTTTGTTTGAAAATTTCACGCATTAGTCAAAAATGTATCCTTTTCAGATAAAAACTAAACTATTTGGTTAAAAATTCATCTATTTTTTTGAAAACCAGTTTTTTTTATATTGACTTTCTTAACAAAAATTGTCACTATTCCATTTTTGGTTGAAAATTAATATTTTTTTTGACAATTTCATGCTTTACTTGAAAATTTATCCTTTTCAGATAAAATTTTAAACATTTAGTTCAAAATTCATCTATTTGGATAAAAATTCATCTATTTCTTTAGAATTCGTTTTTTTCTTTGTTTTTTTCTTTTGAAAATTAACTTTCCTAACTAAAAATTTAAGCAATTAATTTTTGGTTGAAAATTTATCTTTCTAGTTCAAAATGTCACGCTTTAGTTGAAAATGTATCCTTTTCAGTTAAAAATTCCACTATTTGGTTAAGAATTCTTCTTTTTAGTTAAAAATTTATCTATTTTGTCAAAAATAAGTTTTTTTTAAATTAAATTTTTAACAGAAAATGTATCTAATTCATTTTTAATTAAAAAATTTTATTTTTTGGTAGAAAATTTCACGCATTAGTCAAAAATGTATCCTTTTCAGATGAAAAATACATTATTTGGTTCAAAATTCATCTCTTTTTTTATAAACCATTTTTTTGAAAATTGACTTTCTTAACAAAAAATGTAACTATACCATTTTTGGTTAAAAAGTTATCTTTCTAGTTCAAAATTTCATGCTTTAGTTGAAAATTGATCCTTTTCAGTTGAAAATTCCACTATTTGGTTAAAAATTCATCTATTTAGTTAAAAATGCATCTTTTTTGTTGAAAATAAGTTTTTTCTAAATTAACTTTCTTAACAGAAAATGTACCTAATTCATTTTTGGTTGAAAATTTATATTTTTTGTTTGACAATTTCATGCTTTAGTTGACAATTTTTTCTTTTCAGTTGAAAATTCAACTAATTCATCTACTTCTTAAAAATCTGTTTATTTTGTTGTGGAAAATTTATCTTGTTGTATACAAATCGTACGCAGGCGAGTAAAAAATTATTAGTTGTTTAAATAATTGCAAAATACCTCACCCTTAAAATTCGTCAATTGCATCATTAATTGCAGTTAAGAATAACTTTTTCTTATTTTCAGATAAAAAAAATTGTTTAAAAAATTGCTAAAGTTCCTCTAGGAAAAATATTCCTCTCAATATCATTAATTTGTTTTTTCAATTCCAAAAAATATTAACTTGGCTCGCTTTACAGGAGCAAATTTTTTTTAAAACTAATTACTAAATATCCTTAAAAAAAATACAATTCTCTCAAACATTTTTTATTTGTGTCATCAGAGACAAAATTTTTCAAAAAATAAAAATTCAGTAACTTGGCTTGAAGTTGAAAAATACTTTTGAAACTCGCCACTAATCGATTAAAAATAATTCATGTCAAAAAAAAATCCAAAAAATACCGCTCGGGCGGTATTTTGTAGCTAATTAGCATAATTTTGATAGAAAACTGCTATTTTCCATTTTTGCAGAATTTTCCGGGACCAAAAAGGAAATTGTAGGTTTAAAAATTAAAGGCGGAAATTATTATTCAGAAAAAGTTTATAACAAGTACTACTTTTTCCAATTTTTTTTTAAATCGAGCTCTTTCCATTTAAAACCCCATGTTACAAAATTCTCGCCAAATTTTTTTCGAAAAAATCATAAAATGATTGAAAACAGTTCTTTGAATTTTTTAAAGATTTTTTTTAACGATAGCAACATAGAAACAAACGAAAATGGACGTTACCTCCCCCCCCCCCGCCACTCATCAAAAACGGCAACTAACAGTTTGAAATTTTGGGAAAATTTGTTTTTAAAGAATTTGAAAATAAAATAAATTTTCAAGGAAGAGCTTACCTGAAAGGTGAAGGTTCAAAAAATATCGCCCTTAGCATAATTTATATAAAAAAAACTGTTATTTTCCATGTTTTCAGAATTTCCCGAGCCCAAAAGTATATTGTAGGTTTAAAAATTAAATGCGGAAATTATTATTCAGAAAAAGTTTATAACAAGTACTACTTTTTCCATTTTTTTTTTAAATCGAGCTCTTTCCATTTAAAACCCCATGTTACAAAATTCTCGCCAAATTTTTTTCGAAAAAATCATAAAATGATTGAAAACAGTTCTTTGAATTTTTTAAAGATTTTTTTTAACGATAGCAACATAGAAACAAACGAAAATGGACGTTACCTCCCCCCCCCCCGCCACTCATCAAAAACGGCAACTAACAGTTTGAAATTTTGGGAAAATTTGTTTTTAAAGAATTTGAAAATAAAATAAATTTTCAAGGAAGAGCTTACCTGAAAGGTGAAGGTTCAAAAAATATCGCCCTTAGCATAATTTATATAAAAAAAACTGTTATTTTCCATGTTTTCAGAATTTCCCGAGCCCAAAAGTATATTGTAGGTTTAAAAATTAAATGCGGAAATTATTATTCAGAAAAAGTTTATAACAAGTACTACTTTGTCCATTTTTTTTTTTAAATCGAGCTCTTTCCATTTAAAACCCCATGTTACAAAATTCTCGCCAAATTTTTGTCGAAAAAATCATAAAATGATTGAAAACAGTTCTTTGAATTTTTTAAAAGATTTTTTTAACGATTTTTTTCTAACTCATCAAATATGGCGACTAACAGTTTAAAAATAAGGGAAAATTTGTTTTTAAAGAATTTAAAAATAAAATAAATTTTCAAGGTAGAGCTTACCTGAAAGGTGAAGGTTTCCGATCTGCTGATGCGAATGAATGTACGTCTTTCCTTTATATAGGAACTAAAAACTTTCCTCCGTTTCTGAAGAAGTTGAAGCAATTTTCTCGAGACTCTCCTGGGTTGTCAATATATTTGTCACTCCATTTATTTTCTGCCTCTTAACTCAGGGTAGTTGATCTCTTCCAATTTTCTTTCTTGAATAGACCTTGACTAATTTGACTAAGAAGATGAAAAGATGATGAGATTTTCTATTGCAAATCATATTTCTAAGCAAACAGAACATTTCGGAAGATGCAGCAAAATTTAAAACTAAATCAATTAGGCAAAAACTAAAACGAAGTTACAGAAAGTCATAATGAATTGCCTGTGAGTAACTGAGTATTGTAATTGGAAAATATAATTTTTCATTTTCAATTTTGCAAATTGTCTCCTCTTACATAAATTTTCATTTACAGTGGCTTAAATTCATTTATTCGGAATATTTAATTTGTAGGAGGAAACCTCTCTACAGTGGATAATCATTTATTAAAAATATTATATAGGATGTAAAATAATCTCAAAAATAATTAATCCCAAACAAAATTTTTTCTACAAAACAATGATTTTTTAATCAATTAGGTAATTTGTCGAACAAAAAATTATTTTGTACTCAATTAGTTACATTTTTTACTACAAAAATAATTTTTTTATCAACTAGTTATGAAATATTTACATTTACAGTCAAAAATGAAATATTTACACTTACAGTCAAAAATTCAATTTTTGACTAAAAAATTAATTTTCAACGAAACACTTACTTTTTTTTAAACCCCAAAAATTTTCCACTAAGACAGATAAAAATTTTCAACAAAAAACATCAATTTTCAACCGAAAAGATACATTTTTTAATAAAATTATGAATTTTCAACAAAAAAATTAATTTTTAATCAATTAGTTCAATTTTCAAGAACAAAAAAAAATTAATTTTGAATTATTAATAGTTAAATTTTTAACCGAAACAATGCATTTTTATTAAAGAATATAATTTTTCAGCTAAAAAAGATGCATTTTCAATAAAAAATGAGATAGTTACATTTACAATTTAAAAATGAATTCTTTGACAAAAAAATTAATCACCCTAAAAAGTTAATTTTTTTAAACAAATAAATAAATTTTTCAGTGAAATAATGTATTTTCGATCTAAAAATCAATTGTTAATGAAGTAGTTAAACCTTTAACCCAAAAGATAGATTCTAAATAAAAAAGATAAATATTTAACAAAAAAAACTAGATTTTTCAACAAAATAGTTAAATTTTTAAACAAAGAAAGGATTTTTTTAAAAAAGAAAATGATATTTAAACTCACAGGATTACTTTTCTACCAAAAATACAAATTTTCAAAAAAAGTTAATTTTTAATCAATTAGTTCAATTTTCAACAATAGAAAAAAATGAATGTTTTAATTATTATTAGTTAATTTTTCAACCGAAACAATGAATTTTTAGTAAAGAATATAATTTTCCAACTAAATGAGATATATTTTCAATAAAAAATGAAATATTTACATTTACAATTCAAAAATGTAAATGTTATTCTGAAAAGTATATTTTTTTAAACAATTTAATAAATTTTTAACTAAAATAACGTTTTTAACCTACAAACCAATTTTTCATGAAGTAGAAACAAACAAAGAAATTTTTAAAGAAGAAGATGATATTTAAACTACTGGGATTACTTTTCTACCAAAAATACGAATTTAAAAAAAAAACTTAAATTAGCAAAAAGAAATACATTTTTAAATAAAATGTTTTATTTATTATTAGATAAATTTTTAACCAAAACAATTAATTTTTAGTAAAGAATATAATTTTTCAACCAAAAAAAGATACATTTTCAATCAAAAATGCAATATTTACATTGACAGGCAAAAATGAAATATTTACACTTACAGTCAAAAATTTAACTTTTTACATTTACAGTCAAAAATTCAACTTTTTACTAAAAAATTAATTTTTAACGAAGCACTATATTTTCAACCTAAAAAATTATTTTTAATGAAATAGGTAAACCTTCATCCTAAAAGATACATGTTAAATAAAATAAATGAATTTTCAACTAAAAAAAATAAATTTTTAACAAAAAAACTCGATTTTCCAAAAAATAGTTAAGTTATTAAACAAATAAAGAAATTTTGTAAAAAGAAGATGATATTTCAACTCATGGGATTACTTTTCTACCAAAAATATTAATTTTCAACAAAAAAGATCAATTTTCAACCGAAAAGATACACTTTTAACTAAAATTATGAACTTTAAACAAAAAAAATTAGTTTGTAATCAATTAGTTCAAATTTCATCAAAAAAAAAAATTAACTTTTAAATTATTATTAGTTAAATTTTCAACAGAATAAATATTTAATGAAAAATATAATCTTTTAACTGAAACATATACATTTTCAATAAAAAATGAAATATTTACATTTACAGTCAAAAATTCAATTTTTTACTCAAATTTAATTTTTAAAGAAACACTTACATTTTCAACCAAAAAAGGAAATTTTTAACTTTGGTTGAAAATAATTATTTTTCAACCTAAAAAATTAATTTTCAAGGAAGTAGTTAAACTTTCCAACCCAAAAAATAAATTTTAAATAAAATAAATGAATTTCCAACTAAAAAAGATAAATTTTTAATAAAAAAGAACTCCATTTTTCCACGTTACATTTTTATACAAAGAAAGGAATTTCCAAAAAAGAAGATGATATATAAACTCACGGGATTATTTTTTTACCAAAAATTTAAATTGTCAACCCAAGAATATAATTTTTCAAATAAAAGAGATACATTTTCAATAAAAAAATTAATTTTTAACGGAACACTTATATTTTCAACCACAAAATAAATTTTTAACTCAGGTTAAAAATAATTATTTTTCAACCTATAAATTAATTTTTAATTAAATATTTGAACTTTCAAGCCCAAAAAATAAATTAAAAAAAAATAGATGAATTTTCCACTAAGAAAGATAAAAATTTTCAACAAAAAAGATCAATTTTCAACCGAAAAGATACTTTTTTTTAATAAATTTATGAATTTTCAACAAAAAATTAATTTTTAATCAATTAGCTCCATTTTTAAGAACAACAAAAAATTAGTTTTTAATTATTATTAGTTAAATTTTTTAACCAAAACAATGAATTTTTAATAAAGAATATAATTTTTCAAATAAATGAGATAAATTTTCAATCAAAAATGAAATATTTACATTTACAGTCAAAAATGAAATATTTGCTCTTACAGTCAAAAATTAAATTTTTTACTAAAATATTAATTTTCAACGAAACACATTTTCAACCAAAAAATAAATTTTTAACTTCGTTTGCAAAAAAATTAATTTTCAACCTAAAAAATTAATTTTTAATAAAATATTTAAACTTTCAAACCCAAAAAATAAACTTTAAATAAAATAGATAAATTTTTAACCAAAAAAATTTCATTTTTCCACAAAATAGATAAATTTGTAAACAAGGAAAGGAATATTTAAAGAATATTGTGATATTTAAACTCATGGGATTACTTTTCTAACAAAAATATAAATTTTCAATAAAAAGGATAATTTTTTAACCGAAGAAATATATTTTTACTAAAATTATGAAATTTCAACAAAAAAAAAATTTTTTATCAATTAGTTCAATTTTCAAGAAAAACAAAAAATTAATTTTTGAATTATTATTAGTTAAATTTCCAACCGAAACAATGCATTTTTAGTGAAAAAAATAATTTTTCAACTAAAAGAGATACATTTTCAATCAAAAATGAAATATTTACATTTACAGCCAGAAATTCAAATTTTTACTAAAAAATTAATTTTTAACGAAACACTTACATTTTCAACCCAAAGAAAATTTTTTAAATAAAATAGATGAATTTAAAAAAAAAATTGTTTATCAATTAGTTCAATTTTCAAGAACAACAAAAGTATAATTTTTTGAATTAATATTATTTAAATTTTCAACCGAAACAATGCATTTTTAGTAAAGAATATAATTTTTCAACTAAAAGAGATACATTTTCAAACAAAAATGAAATAGTTAAACTTTTAAACCGAAAAAATTATTTTAAATAAAATAGATGAATTTTCAACTAAAAAAGATAGATTTTTAACAAAAAAACTCGATTTTTCCACAAAATAGTTAAATTTGTAAACAAAAAAAGGAATTTTTAAAGAAAAAGATGATATATAAACTTCTAGAATTCATTTTCTTCTAACAATACAAATTAGTTAAATTTTTAACCAAAACAATCAATTTTTAGTAAAGAATATAATTTTTCAACCAAAAAAAGATAGATTTTAAATAAAAAATGAAATATTTACATTTACAGTTCAAAAATAAATTCTTTGACGAAAAAATTAATTTCCCTCAAAAGTTAATTTTTTTAACAAATAAATACATTTCTAACTGAAATAACGTATTTTCGACCAAAAAACTAATTTTTAATTGAGTAGAAATAAAGAAAGAGATTGTTAAAGAAGAAAATGATGTATAAACTACTGGGATTACTTTTCTACCAAAAACACGAATTTTAAAAAAAGGTAAATTATCAACCAAAAAAATACATTTTTAATTAAAATTATGAATTTCCAAAAAATATTAATTTTTAATCAATTAGTTCAATTTCCAACGAAAATTAAAAACAAATTTTTGAATTATTATTAGTTAAATTTTTAACCGAAACAATGAATTTTTACTAAAGAATATAATTTTTCAACCAAAAAAAGATATATTTTCAAACAAAAATGCAATATTTACATTGAAAGTCAAAAATGAAATATTTACATTTACAGTCAAAAATTTAACTTTTTACATTTACAGTCAAAAATTCAACTTTTTATTAAAAAATTAATTTTTAACGAAGCACTATATTTTCAACCTAAAAAATTATTTTTAATGAAATAGGTAAACCTTCATCCTAAAAGATACATTTTAAATAAAATAAATGAATTTTCAACTAAAAAAGATAAATTTTTAACAAAAAAACTCGATTTTTCCAAAAAATAGTTAAATTATTAAACAAATAAAGAAATTTTTTAAAAAGAAGATGATATTTCAACTCATGGGATTACTTTTCTACCAAAAATATTAATTTTCAACAAAAACTAAAAATGAATTTTTTAATTATTATTAGTTAAGTTTTCAACCGAAGCAATGAATTTTTAGTAAAGAATATATTTTTTCAACTAAAAGAGATACATTTTTAATCAAAAATGAAATATTTACATTCAAAGTCAAAAAAGAAGATGAATTTTTACCGGAAATTTTAAATTTTCAATGTTAAATTTTCAGTTAAGAAGTTAATTTCACTAACATAAAAAAAAATAATAAGTTAAAAAAAGTTGTTACATTTTTAAACAAAGCGATGAATTTTCAACTAAAATTATAAACTTTAACTGGAATAGTTGACTTTTAAAACAAAAAAATTAAACTTCAATCAAGAAAATTAATTTCCACCAAAAAAAAATATTTTTAATTCAACTATAAAAGATCAATTTCAACGAAAAATTAAAAAATTAAAACTTCAGTCAAGAAATAAATGTTACATCAAAGAGATGAATTTTTATCTAAAATTGTGAAATATTCAATCAGAATAATAGTTGCATTTTCAGTTAACACAATAAAATAATTTTCAACCGAGAAAGAAACAAATTTTTAACAATTAAATTAATTTTCTACAAAATATTAACTTGAAAAGAAAAAGATAATTTTCTGCAAAACATCGATTTTTAAGAAAATATATGGATTCTCTACGAAATAGTTGAATTCCAATATTCAATAAACAAAGACAAATTTTTATCCAAATTGTTAAATTTTGAACAAGAAAGGAATAATTTTAAACCAAAAATGGTCATTCAATTTTTTAGTTGAAGGAATTAATTTTCAACCAAACTGAAGTAAATTTTTAGTTTTTTAATTTAATGTGCGAATTCTATTTCTGTAAAATATGTTTATTAATTTGTGAAGAGAAATAAGGAATTAAAAATTAATATAAATTTTTTTAAATATTTAAAATTAATTTAACAAACACAATGAAAAAATCTGATGTGAGTTGTAAAAGATGATATATTAACTAATGTGATTATTTTTTTAACAAAAATACGAGTTTTCAACAAAACAGTTAAACTATCAGACAAAGAAATACATTTTTAACTGAAATGATAAATCTGAAGAAAATAATTTTTTTGATCAATTAGTTAAATTTTCAACAGAAAAATGACTTTAATCAATTAATTTAATTTGAAATTTTTTAAATCAATTATTTGATTTTTAAAAACAAAAGATAAATTTTTAAACAAGAATATAGATTTTCAACTGAAAGATATATATTTTCAACCGAAAATGAAATAGTTACATTCACAGTTAAAAAATTAATTTTTATCCTTAAAAATACGAATTTTGAACACAATTGTTTAATTTTTACGTTTTAAGTTAAAATAGAATAATTAAATTTTCAACTTAATAAAAAATTGTTTAAGAAAATAGTAAAATTTTTAAATAAGCAGACAAATTTTCAAGCAAGATGATAATTGCTTTTTAAAATTTTAAATTGAAAAAATGAATTTTTGGTAAAATAGATTTATTTTCCACTAAAAAAGACTAATTTTAAATAGTTGAAAATACAAATTTTAAATAAGAAAACAAATTTTCCAAAAAATATGTATTTATTTTTGTAACAAATTGCATGACTCTTAAACTAAAAAGATAATTAAAAAAAAATTAGTCACTATGTTATTAAAATCAGTTTTCAAAAAAACCAAAAAAAACGAAGTTTCCACAAAATATTCAAGTTTTTAAACAAAGAAAAAAAATTGTAACCAAAAAGATGAAGTTTCTACTAATTAGAATTATTTTCTACTAAAAATGCGAAATTTCAAGAAAATACTTGATTTTTCATATAAAACAGATAAATTTTTAGCTTAACATTAAATAGTTGAAAAAAACGTAAATTTTCAAAAAAAGTGGAATAAATAAATTTTCAAGGAAAAAATGATTTTTCACTTAAAAACCAAACCAAACTAATTAGATTTGCAGTTCATAGAATTAGTTTACAAAAGAAAGGAAATTTTCAATAAAATAATTCAATTTTCAATTTAAAAAATTATTTTTTAACTAGAAAAAGTAATTTTCAACAAAACAGTTTAATTTTTAAGCAAAGAAATTAATTTTATATCAAAGAATGCATATTTGAACCAAATCAAAATTCATGTTTTTATTTGTATTTATTCATATTTATTTATAAACTTTTAACCAAAATATAATAGTTAAAATGTTAGAAAATATATTTTTATTTAAAGACGTATTTTCTAAAAAATAGTTAAATTTTCAACCAAAGAATAGAATTTTTAATGAATTTGATTTATTTTTTAACCTAAAGACGTATTTAAAAAAAGTTGAATCTTCATAATTCTTAAAGAAATAGTTAAATTTGCAACATAACAGATTTAGTCAAAAATATTAATTTCTTATTTAAAAATATAATTTTCAACAGAAATAAATTTTTGAACAAAAAGATCAGTTTTCAACCAAATTAGTTAGATTTTCAGTTAAAAAAATTAATTTTCAAACAAAAAAAAATAATTTCAAATAAAATATTCAAATTTAAGAAAATTTTCTTAACTAAGATGATGAATCAGAAACAAAAGTATGAATTGTTCACAAAATATGTAAAATAAATATATATAAAATGTAATAGTTCATATTTCAAAAAAAAATTATTTTTAAATTAAAAACAGTTAAATTTAACCAAAAAAGGCGAATTTTCCACTAAATTTCTGGTTCAAATGATTGAATTTTTAACACAATACTTCAACTTCAGTTCAAAAAATAATTTAAAAGTCTTTTAAGACAAGAAATTTTAACTAAAAAAAAAAAAAAAAACGATAAGAAAAACGGATATTTTTTAACATGTTGCTATATAGCTGATCCTTAAATATCGGTTCAATTTTATTTAAAAACATAATTAAAAAAAAAATTTTATCTGAGTGAATTATACTTTTATTTTTTAGACAAATTTATATTATTAACGCCAAAAGTTAATTCTGATAAAATCATAAATTTTTTCACAATTAATTATTTTTGTATATTTAAAATAAAGAAAATTGGTATATTATCATCCAGGTGTTAAAAGATGTAAAATGACCTCTTTTATCAACCCTCAATAATTTTTCAAAAAATATAAATTTTAAATAATAAAATCATAGAATACGATCTAAAAGAATTAAAATATTTCTTAAAAGTCTTTTCTCTAAAAACAATGTGTATTTTTTTGTCGAAGTAATTTAGTAATTCGGTAATTTTTTTTTAATATTATAAATTAAAAAAAAAATTTTGTTAAAAATTTCGAACAAAATATTCAAATTTAAGAAATATTTCTCAACTAAGATGATAAGTCATAAACAAAAATATGAATTGTTCACAAAATATGTGAAATAAATATATATAAAAAATGTAAGAGTTGATATTTCAAGAAAAAAAAAATTATTTTTAAATTAAAAACATTTAAATTATACCAAGAAAATGTGAATTGAAATTTTTGAATTGAATTGTTGAATTAAAATTTCAAATTGTTGAATTGATTTAAATTGTTAAATTTTCAACAAAATACTTCAAATTCACTTCATAAAAATTTCCCTTTCAAATACCTTCTTTTCAAGTTTATCATTCTATTTTTAATTTAAAAGTCTTTCAAGACCAGAAATTTAAATTTACAAAAAAACGATAAGAAAAACGTATATTTTTCAACATTTTGTTATATAGATGATACCTAAAAATCAGTTCATTTTTATTTAAAAATATAAATTAAAAAAAATTTTTTTTGTCAAGTCAATTATGCTTTTCTTTTTTTAGACAAATTTATTTTTATTATTATTTTTATTATTTATATTTATAATTCTAATAAAATCATAAATTTTTTCAAAATGAATTATTTTTGTTTATTTAAAATAAAGAAAATCGGTATATTATCATCCAGGTGTTAAAAGATGTAAAAAGACCTCTTTTATCAACCCTCAATAATTTTTCAAAAAATATAAATTTTAAATATTAAATTCATAGAATACAATCTAAAAAAATTGAAATATTTCTTTAATTTCTATTCTAAAAATAATGTGTATTTTTGTTGTCGAAGTAATTTAGTAATTTGTAAAAATTCGTTTTCTGCTTTACTTTTACTAGTCTGCTTCTGAATACTTATTGCCTCCAGAAGGTAACGAATTCTTGAGAGCATTTTCATTTCTGGTTCAAGTAATTCGCTGAAGGTGGCCTCACTTACTTCCGTACCGACTTAAAAAAAATTTTTCTTCAATCTCTTACTTTTTTTAATACCAGAAATATATTTTGTTTCAAATAAAATTATTAAATTCTTATAATATTTTAAAGTTGTAAAAAATTAATAATCTTAATTAAATTTTAAAATGAATCCTAAAAATCTTTTAATTAAGATATAACGGTTATTAGAAATAAATAAGTTTTTTCTTAAATTCAATAAAAATCGATAAAAACAAAAAAAAGCCTCTTCCAAATCAAGAAAAATTGAAAATTTTTTCCCTTTCACATCAATAAAAATGTTGAAAAATAGTACCATCTTCCAAATAAAAAAACAATTGAAAACCATAATTTGTTATCTTCCAACTCAATGACAATGTTAAAAATAAAAAATTTCTCTCTTCCAATTCAGGAAAAAATTGAAAATTAAAAACTTTTTTCTTCCAATTCAATAAAAATGTTTTAAAAAAATTATCCTTCTTCCACTTTATAAAATATTAAAAAATGTTACAAATCATCTTTTAATTTAAAAAAACAATAATTAAATAAAATTTGCTCCCTTTAAACTGAAAAAATTAGTTTATAGCAAATGTAGTATCTCTTTTGTTTAGAAAAACTTGGAAATTAAAATTTTGTCTGAAAAGAAAAAATCACCTTTTTCAATTTACAAAAAGAAATCAATAACAAAAATTTCTTCCGTGCCAAGTCTATTAAAATGTTTATATTTTCGTCCTTCTAATTCAGAAAAAAATTTGTCACTCAAACTTAATAAATAATAAAAAATTTATAATAATATTTATATAAATATTAAGTTAAAAATAAAAAATTAGCCCTTTTCCGGTTTATAAAATATTAAAAACCAGTTTCTTCCTTTGCAACTTGACAAAAATCTTAAAAATATAAAATACCCCTATTCTAGTTCCGAAAAATTTAATTTCTTGGTTTCAAACTGAAAAAATGTTTAAAGAAGTTACTCCTCCTCTAATTCAGACAAAATTAAAAATTAAAATTTTCCCTTTCCAACTCTACAAAAATGTAAAAAATAAAAAAATTCCCTCTTCTAATTGAAACAGAAATTGAAAATAAAAAAATCTTTTCTTAAACTCAATAAAAATGTTTAAAAAACTAGGCCTTTTCCAATTTTGAAAAAAATAATCAAATTCCATTCGTGGCAACTTGTAAAAATATAAAATATCTCTGCCTGATAAAAAAATTTTATTTTCTGCTTTCAAAATGGAATAAACTGAAAAAGCGCCTCTTCAAAGTTAGAAAAATAATAAATAACCAAAATGTCCTATCTTCAGACTCTATGAAAAGGTTACAATTTTCCTCTTTCCGATTTAGAAAAAAAATAATATAAAAAACTCTCTTCTCCAACTAAATAAAAATGCTAAAAAAGGGCCTCTTCCAATTCAGAAAAATAAACAAAATTTATTATAATGTCCTTAAAAATATTAAAATTTTACTCTTCCAATTCAGGAAAAAATTGAGAAATAAAATTTCCTTCCTTCCAATTCAATAAAAATCTTGAAATAAAAAATTATTCTTAATCCAGATCATGAATTAATAAAAATTAAAAATTCTTCATACCCAATTCGATAAAAATATGAAATTTCAGCTCCATAAAAATCTTTAAAATATAAAATATCTTTTCTAGCAATTCCAAAAAATTAATTTCCTAATATCAAACTTAAAAAAATGCAATAATAAAAAATGTTCCTTTTCCAATTCTTAAATTAAATTACAATTCTTAACTAAATTTAAAAATAAATAAAAAATCTTTCCATTAAAATATCATGTTTATTAGAAAGAAAGAATTTTTTTTCTTGAATTCAATAAAAACGATAAAAACAAAAAAGGCCTATTCCAAATCCAGAAAAAATTGAAAATCAAAATTTCCTCCCTTCCAAATCAATAAAAATTTTGGAAATAAAAAGTACCATCTTCCAAATCAGCAAAAAATTGAAAACCATAATTTGCGATCTTCCAACTCAATAACAATGTTAAAAATAGAAAATTTCCCTCTTCCAATTCAAGAAAAAAAATTGAAAATTAAAAATTCTCTCCATCCAATTGAATAAAAATGTTTAAAAAAATTATCCTTCTTCCACGTTATAAATATTTTAAAAATGTTACAAATCCTATTTTAATTTAAAAAAAAACAATTAATAAACAAAATTTGCTCCCTTTAAACTCAATAAAAATCAGTTTATAACAAATGAAGTACCTCTTTAGTTCGGAAAAATTTGAAAATTAAAATTTTTTCCTTTCAAACTTGATACAAATATTAAAAATCAATATTAACCTCTTCCAACCCAGAAAAAAAATTGAAAATAAAAATTTCCTCTCTTGTATTCAACGCTAAATCTGAAAAAATCGTCTTTTTCAATTAAGAAAAAAATCAATAAAAAATATTCCCTTTCCAACTCTATAAAAATGTAAAAAATGAAAAATTCCCCTCTTCAAATTCAAACGGAAATTGAAAATTAAAAAAATCTATTTTTAAACTCAATCAAAATGTTTAAAAAAACAAAGCCTATTCTAATTTGAAAAAAAAATCAAATTCCATTCGCGGAAACTTTTAAAAATATAAAATATCTCTGCAAATTAAAAAAAATTTTATTTCCTGCTTTCAAAATGAAAAAAAAACATTGAAAAAGGTCCTCTTCGAATTCAGAGAAACCATTAACCAAAATTTTGTCCCTTTCTAACAATTAAAAAAAAAAGAATGAAATAAAAAATTCTTTCCTCCAACTAAATGAAAATTCTAAAAAATGGCATCTTCCTATTTAGAAATATAAACGAAATTTCGTATAAAGTCTTAAAAAATATTAAAATTTTACTCTTCCAATTCAGGAAAAAATAAAATTTCCTCCCTTCCAATTCAATAAAAATGTTGAAAATAAAAAATTACTCTTAATCCATTTCATGAATTATTAAAAATTAAAATTTTCTCCTGTCCAATTTAATAAAAATATGAAATTTCCATTTGCTAATTCCAGAATATTTAATTTCCTGGTATCAAAGTAAAAAAAAATGTTGAAAATAAAAAATCTGTTACCCTTCAACTGAGCACAAATGTCAAAACTGAAAGTTATTTTTTTTAATTCAGAAAAAATAATTAATAAAAAAAATTCTGCACAAGTTCAGGGAAAATACCTGATGAAAATTTTCTTATTCCAATTCTAAAAAATGTTTAAAATATAAGATAACCCTTGTTCTACTTCGTAAAATATTTAAAACTAAAATTTCCTACTTTCAGCTACATAAAAATCTCTAAAATATAAAATATCTCGTCAGCAATTCCAAAAAAGTATTTTCCTAATATCAAACTTTAAAAAATGTAATAATAAAAAAGGTTCCTCTTCCAATTCTTAAATTGAATTACAATTCTTAAATCAATTTCAAAATAAATCCAAAAAATCTTTCCATTAAAATATCACGGTTATTAGAAAGAAAGAAATTTTTTCTTGAATTCAATAAAACGATAAAAACGAAAAAAGTCCTTTTCCAATCCAGAAAAAATTAAAAATCAAAATTTCCTCCATTCCAATTAAATAAAAATGTTGAAAATAAAAAGTACCACCTTCCGAATCAGAAAAAAATTGAAAACCATAATTTGCGATCTTTTTATTTCCTGCTTTCAAAATGGAAAAAAATGAAACAGTTCCTCTTCGAATTCAGAGAAACAACCAAAAATTTCTCTCTTTCTAATAATTAAAAAAAAAAATTATAATTAAAGAAGTGCCTCTTCAAAGTTAGAAAAATAATAAATAACCAAAATCTTCTCCCTTCAGACTCTATAAAAGGGTTAAAATTTTCCTCTTTCCGATTTAGAAAAAAAATAAAATAAAAAAATCTTTCCTCCAACTAAGTAATATTCTAAAAAAACAGCCTTGTCCAATTCAGAAAAATACACAAAATTTTGTATAAAATCCTTAAAAATATCAAAATTTTACTATTTCAATTCAGGAAAAAATTGAAAAATAAATATTCCTCCCTTACAATTCAATAAAAATGTTAAAAATAAAAAGTACCATCTTCCAAATAAAAAAAATTGAAAACCATAATTTCTTATCTTCCAACTCAATAACAATGTTAAAAATAAAAAATTTCCCTCTTCCAATTCAGGAAAAAATTGAAAATCAAAAAAACTTTCCTTTTGATTGAATATAAGTATTAAAAAAAAAATTATCTTATAAATTATACTTTGTAAAATATTAAACAATGTTACAAATCCTCTTTTGATTTAAAAAAAACAATTGATAACCAAAATTAGCTCCCTTTAAACTCAAAAAAATTAGTTTATAACAAATGAAGTACCTATTTTGATCAGAAAAACTTGAAAACTCAAATTTTTTACTTTCAAACTTGATACAAATATTAAAAATCAATATTAACTACTTCCAATCCAGAAAAAAAGATTGAAAATAAAAATTTACTCCCTTGTACTCAATGCTAAATCTGAATAAAAAAAGCCCTTTTTTCAATTTAGAAAAAAATCAATAACAAAAATTTCCTCCGTGCCAAGTCTATAAAAATATTTATATGTTCGCCCTTGTCATTCAGAAAGAAAATTTTTTCACTGAAGCCTAATAAATAATAATAAATTATAATAATATAAAAGGGATAGAAACTGAAAAAGGGCATCTTCCAATTATGAAAAAAACAGAAAACATTAATTTCGAAATCAATAGTAATGCTCAAAATAAACAATTAGCCCTCTTCCAGTTATAAAATATTAAAATCCAAAAAAAATGTTTAAAAACAAAATTTAAAATTAAAATATTCCCTTTCCAACTCTATAAAAATGTAAAAAATGAAAAATTTCACTCTTCAAATTCAAACGGAAATTGAAAATTAAAAAAATCTATTTTTAAACTCAATCAAAATGTTTAAAAAAACAAAGCCTATTCCAATTTTGAAAAAAAAATCAAATTCCATTCGCGGCAACATTTAAAAATATAAAATATCTCTGCCAATAAAAAAAATTTTATTTTCTGCTTTTAAAATGGAAAAAAAATTGAAAAAGTTCCTCTTCGAATTCAGAGAAACAATTAACGAAAATTTTCTCCCTTTTTAATAATTTAAAAAAAAAAGAATAATATTATGTAACCAAAATGTCCTTCTTTGAAACTCTATAAAAAAGTTAAAATTTTCCTCTTTCCGATTTAGAAAAAAAAATAATAAAAAATTCTTTCCTCCAACTAAATAAATATTCTAAAAAACGACCTCGTCCAATTCAGAAAAATAAACAAAATTTTGTATAAAATCGTTAAAAATATTAAAATTTTACTATTCCAATTCAGGAAAAAATTGAAAAATAAATTTTCCTCTCTTACAATTCAATAAAAATGTTGAAAATAAAAAGTACCATCTTCCAAATCAGAAAAAAATTGAAAAACATAATTTGCGATTTTCCAACTCAATGACAATGTAAAAAATAAAAAATTTCCCTCTTCCAATCAAAAAAAAAAAATTAAAAATTAAAAACTTTCTTCTTCCAATTAAATAAAACTGTTAAAAATAAAAAATTATCCTTCTTCAACTTTATAAAATGTTACAAAATGTTACAAATCCTCTTTTAATTTAAAAAAACAATTATTAACCAAAATTTGCTTCCTTTAAACTCAAAAAAATTAGTTTATAACAAATGTAGTATCTCTTTTGTTTAGAAAAACTTGAGAATTAATTTTTTTTATCTTGATAGAAATATTAAAAATCAATATTAATCTCTTTCAATTCAGAAGCTAAATCTAAAAAGAAAAAATCGCCTTTTTCAATTTACAAAAAAAATCAATAACAACAATTTCCTCCGTGCCAAGTCTAAAAATCTTCATATTTTCGTCCTTCTAATTCAGAAAAAAAATTTGTCACGCCAGCTTAAAAAATTAATAAAAAATTTATAATAATATATAAAAGGGATAGAAACTAAAAAGCGGCATCTTCCAATTATGAAAAAACATAAAATTTATAAAATATTGAAAACCAAAGTTTCCTCCTTTGCAACTTGACAAAAATCTTAAAAATATAAAATATCCCTATTCTAGTTCCGAAAAATTTAATTTCCTGGTTTCAAACTGAAAATTTTTTTAAAAAAAGTTACCCCTCCTCTAATTCAGAGAAAATTTAAAATTAAAAATTTCCCTTTCCAACACTACAAAAATGTAAAAAATAAAAATTTTCCCTCTTTAAATTCGAACGGATATTAAAAATAAAAAAATCTATTCTTAAACTCAACAAAAATGTTTAAAAAAACAAAGCCTATTCCAATTTTGAAAAAAAAATCAAATTCCATTCGCGGCAACTTTTATAAATATAAAATATCCCTCTTCCAATTCAAAAAAATGTATTTCGTGCTTTCAAAGTAGAAAAAAATGAAAAATTTCCTCTTCGAATTCAGAGAAACAATTAACTAAAATTTTCTCTCTTTCTAATATTTAAAAAAAGTTTGTAATTAAAGAAGTGCCTCTTCAAAGTTAGAAAAATAATAAATAACCAAAATGTTCTCCCTTCAGACTCTATAAAAGGGTTAAAATTTGCCTCTTTCCGATTTAGAAAAAAAATAAAATAAAAAATTCTCTTCTCCAACTAAATAAATATTCTGAAAACTGGCCTCTTCCAATTCAGAAAAATAAACACAATTTTGTATAAAGTCCTTAAAAATATTAAAATTTTACTCTTCCAATTCAGGAAAAAATTGAGAAATAAAATTTCCTTCCTTCCAATTCAATAAAAATCTTGAAAATAAAAAATTATTCTTAATCCAGTTCATGAATTATTAAAAATAAAAAATTCCTCCTACCCAAGTCGAAAAAAATATAAAATTTCAGCTCCATAAAAATCTTTAAAATATAAAATATCTTTTCTAGCTTTTCTAACAATTAAGAACCAATTCGAAAAAAAATCAATTTCCTAATATCAAACTTTAAAAAATGTAATAATAAAAAATGTTCCTTTTCCAATTCTTAAATTAAATTGCAATTCTTAAATAAATTTGAAAATGAATCCAAAGAATCTTTCCATTAAAATATCACGATAATTAGAAAGAAAGAAATTTTTTTCGTGAATTCAATGAAACGATAAAAACAAAAAAAGGCCTCTTCCAAATCCAGAAAAAATTGAAAATCAAAATTTCCTCCCTTCAAAATCAATAAAAATGTTAAAAATAAAAAATTTCCCTCTTTCAATTAAGAAAAAAATTTTAAATCAAAAAAATTTCCTTCTAATTGAATAAAACTGTTAAAAAAAATATCCTTCTTCCACTTTATAAAATATTTAAAAATGTTACAAATTTTAATAAATTAAATTAATATATTATATTAATAAATTAATTAATAAAGTTAATTT
>JAAAKG020011074.1:0-21011 GCA_010014905.2 Druon quercuslanigerum | reverse complement strand
TTCAGAAACTCGATGAAGATTTAATTTATAAGATAAATGAAAAATTGAAAGATTTTATTTAATACTAACAGGAAATAAACGCGCGTTCACATCTTGCTTTTTTATTTTTTAATATTAAAAACATAAACAAATTAAAGATCTGTAATAATGAATTTTTAAATAATAAATGATTTTAAAATTGCTTAAAAATTGATAAAAGCCGACACATTTGAAAAATAATATTAAATATCGATTTTATATTGTAGATAGCTTATACGATTTTAATTTAAAAATTTTTTAACATTAACTTCAAAAGCCAATGAAGATTTAGTTTGTAATGAGATCAATAAAAAAATTCAAAAATTTTATTTAATACTGACTGATTTAAACAAATAAAATATGGAATATCTTTTGTTAGGTTCCTTCTCGGAGAGAGGAAAAATAATTTTTTTGTAAACAAAGATAGTGTATTGCTGCTTTACGAATAAAAGATTATTTCAAATAATATCAATCATGATGAATTTTCTTCTTTGTCATCAAATTCTTAATATAAATATTTTAGAGTGAGCTCTAAAAAGAACAATAAAATTTCACTTTTTCCTGGTTAATAAAGTTTTGCAAAATCATTTAAATTAAAAAAATTAAATTTATAAATTTATAATTTTTTTAATAAGTAAAATTAAAAACTAAACGTCCTTTTATTTATCGTCTCTTATTTTTTCGAATTCCATCTATTTTTGTAATTTATAACTCTTTTATAATTATTATTCACAGTGATAAATTTTTATCATTTAAATTAATAAATGTTTATTAAGTTGCAGGATTTCAGATTCTTTTTTTTCAACATTATTCTTATGAAAGACAAGAATTTTTTACTTTCAATCTTATTCTGAATCGGCAGAATAAAATTTGTTATTCATAATATTTTGTATTCAATTGGAACGGAGACATTTTCCTCCAAATGAAAAGTAAGAAATTTTTATTTATAATTTTTTTTTCTGATTCGAAAGAGTGAATTTTTTTTATTTTTAACATTTTTATTAAATTGGAAGGAAAGTAATTTTCACATTTATTTTTTTAAACTTATTTTTCAAGTGGAATATGGAAATTATGTATTTTTAATAATTTTATTGAGTTAAAATTAATTAAATAATTAATAAAAGTCCAGATTTCTTAACTTTTCAAGTCAATAAAAAGAAGATGTTAAAAATAAAAAAATCCCTCTCACAGTTCAGAAAAAAAATAAATAAAAATTTATTTTCATCCAACTTTATAAAAATTTTAATCCAAGTGTAAAAGTTAAAAACAAATTAAATATAAAAATTATTCTCTTCTGATTCACAAAAAGATTGAAAATAAAAAAATGTGCTCTTTCATAACAAATATGTTAAAAATAAATTATCTAATCCCCTTTAACTTAAATAAATTATTGTCCAATATACTGAAAATAAAAAATTCGTTTTTCCAATTAAATGTCCCATAAATCCGCCATTTTTTTCGAATTTTTAAAAAATATTTTCTCGACTCCACAAGAGGTCAAATCACCATTCAGGAAATTAACAGATAAAATCTCTAACTCATAAAAAGATAATTAAATTCATTTTTTCAAATTAAGGTTTTAGTAGACAATTTAAATAAATAAATAAATTTGACGGTTATGCATGTTGTGGTCAAAATGAATCATGAAAGATGTGTGAGAATTATGACACATGATGATCTTTGCAAATTTCGCTGAAGAAATTAACATTTTATAAAATTCTCTTTAGAATAATTTTCAAATTAAAATTTAATACCAACTTCGAAATTGTTTAATTGTCAACGCCTCAAGTTTAAATTTTGAATTAAGAATAATATGGCTTTAAAAAAAGTTGCCAAAAAACTCAAAGTCCTATAAATCCGCCATTTTTTCGAATTTTTGAAAAATATTAAATAATAAAGTTTTATTTAATTACTCACCCAATCTGCAATTTTCGATTCGTGGATTAAGCTTGATCCAGTTCTTAATTTGGTCCAGGGCTTGATCTCTCGTGTTTTTATCCTCCCTCAATTCATCCTTGGCTGTTTTTTGTGTTTCCTCCGACAAAGTGCAGACATAAGTCTCCTCGTCAGTTACCCATTCGACGGCACCCATTTTTATTATTTTTTTTAAATAAAATCTTCCGATTCAGTAATGAATTTATTTCTGAAATAGTAAAAAGTTTGCTTGAGTTCTATTTGTCTAGAAATAAGGTTTACACTCAACTCCCGATATAAGACCGGGGTTTCTGGGAATATCGTTAGGCGGAGGGTCTTCTATCGGGAGTTGAGTGTATTTACAAAATGTAAAGTGCAACTATGACAGGTTTTGGATTCACGCCACTATTGACCCTCTGATCGCACTATTTTTGATCCCTAAAGTGAATCTCAAGCCCTGCTGTAATAAAAATTGGCCTCAAAAGAACGAGACTAATTTCACTTTCATTTTCATACAAGCTGTCGATGACCGACCTGGTGACCTCGTTTCTACAATCAACCATGTGTTACTTGTTTGTATAACAAGTCAAAGATTTTTCTGATCCCATTTCTATCTATAGCGATTAGTAATCCAGTATGTTGCAACATTATTTAATGCGGATCTGGTAAATTGCGCAATATAGTAATAAAATTTCTGGACCACAGTAATCGGTTGCCTGTGCTATGATATAACAAATAACACGCAGTTATTTAGCCAAGGTACGAGCTCCATGCTTGTAAGAGTAAGTGAGTTTAAGTCAGGTGCATGTGTGAGTGTTTTGCAATAACTTTCTCTCTCCGCTTACATAAGGAGTGGCTGGGTTATTAACCCATCTTTGTTCTTTATTCTCTACCACGCCAGAAGGACAACCATCCTATATTTCGCGAACCTTAAATCCAGCAGCATTTCATTACGGAACAGATGAAAAAGAACTTTTTCCTTTTGTCTGATCAGTCGGACCATCAGGACAGTACTTATTGAGAAGAAAACTTGAAATAAAGATAATGGAGAGATCGTTTAAGGGAATATTAAATCGATTGCAAAAAGGGAAAATAAAATAGCGAATGATGCACTATTAATGTTCTTGCTCTTGTTCAATGTACTTGCTGTCGTTTTCAATGTTAAACAAATGGATCTGGGTTCCCACGAGTGATTTCATTATAGTATCACTTTTCTTTTTGTAATATCTGAGACTAGCCTGAGGCTAGTGAGATAAAGCTTTGTTTTTACGGTAAAGTGTTTTCCCCATCCAAACGGATTTGACGGAATAAGTAAACAGCCTTAACAAAGATTCAATTTCAGGTGTAGTAGATGAAGAGAAAGATAAAAAAGAAAAGATTGAGTAAGACAATTTCTTTAACTTTATGAATGAGTTTCTCAAAAGAAAAACAGAACCAAGACCTAACTTTGTCTAAAACATATGCCGAAAAAAGAAGACGATAGTGATGATCTTGAGGATAATGATGAAAGAAGCATGGAAAAGAGAACCTGACAAATCCTTGAACCTTACCATTATCTGATACTGAAACAATTAATTCCGTAAAGAAACAAGAACACTATGATCCAACTCTCTTTAAATTCAAAATAAGAGATTTATCAAAAAAACAAAGACAAGCCTGTAGTCCTGATGTAATGAAGAAATATCATAAATGGCTTTTAAATCCGATGGTTACGAACGTACTTATTAGGAAGAAAATTTCACGTCTAAAAGACATCTTTAGAAGAACCAGCGTCAGAAATTCTACGGCTCAAAGTTTTCTCAATCAAAACAGTTCAATGGTGTTAAAAAAGATTCAATTTCCAGCACAGTTCCAAATCATAAATACACTTTTTCCGGATATTATGACACTGAACAAATAACTTGTCCAGAAGAAGATGATAATTTTATGATGATAAAGGGAAACAATGAATACAGAAGAACAAAACCATTCCTTTAACTTTATCAGTATACAATAATGAAACAACGAGTTCCTCAGCAGAATAAAACTGTGATCCAATTATCTCTAAATCCCAGTAAAGCAGATTTATAAAAAAAAAACAAAGTGAAGAATGTAATTCTGATTTAATAAGGAAATATCTTAAATAAATTTAAAATCTTTCAGAAGCTCATACCGAATGGGAAAAAAATGTCAAAGAAAAACTTTGAATCATTCATCAAAAATGCAAATAAGAAAACGAGCCACTTCAATTAACAGATTATGACGAGAAAGCATGATTAACCAAATTAAATTAGACTGTTCAGCAATATTTGTGAATATTTTGTTTTCGATTAGGATGTTGAAATGTTAGGTTGTCAATTACTGCAGTTCATCAATTCTAAGCAAAGATTAAATTTTATGAAGGTTATCAAGTTTTCTTCCCTTCTTTACATATTTTTGACTGAAGTTTCTTAAAAAACAGTCTTTCTATCTATACCAAGAAAACATTTCTTTCCAATAGAATGTTGTTTTTCAAAGAATGGATTTAGCCATTTGAACCGGTTTGATTGATTAGCATACAAGCCTGTTTTAGTTCAAAGTATAAATGACCAAATTAATTTCAAATTTTCAATTCAGATAGGTAGCTACACTTCAGGTCGTAGAATCTCTTAGCGATAAAACATGTTTTTAAGATAAAATGAGGCGTCACACATTACACCGAATTAAGATAAAAAATGGTTTGTGCGATGTTATGAATATTTTAATTTTGAAGTTTGTTTTTCAAGGAAACACTAATTCTTTCTTTAAACCAATATTCAAATCAATAGGCATCTAATTGACTTACGGTATGGAATTTTTATCAGGTTACAAAAAATTCCAACTCTGATTAGAAGTCCATGTGAGAAAATAAACATTTTTTATTGCACAGTTTTTTAATTTGGACTAATCGGGACTGCACAAAGTGGGTCGACTACGCAATATTTGAGGCATGGAATATCAATTGCAAGTAATTACTTGAAAAGCAATTGTCGAGCGTAAAATCTACTTAGCCTAAAGATAGGCTTAAATTGTGGAAGCAGGCTTCTTCCGCATAGAAAGCAATAGTTATCGTTGCCTTGCATGAAACGTTGATATATCGTTATATTATGTGTGCTCGGGTAAGCCTTTTACGATATATGGCATAACTGTCATTAGGGAACGTCCAATTGCGATTGCATTGTTACTTTCGATTTTTCGTTTCAGTTTTCGTTCTTTGTTATTTAGGAAGATGTCCAGAGGCGAAATATTAATGAAGAATCTTCAAAACACAAAGAAGCGAAAATTAAAAAAAAAATTCAAGAATAATTAAGATCTTGACGCCTTTAAAATTTCTTAGATTAAAAAATATTTCAAAATTCAATTGGTTTTGTTTGGAAAAAATTGATTCATTTCCTTGAAATTCGTGAAGTCGGAATTAAGTTTCAGCCTTTTACGATATTTCTCATAAATCTAATTTTGGTCAATTTTGATTATTTTTTAATCATAAAGGATATTAACAAAGGCGAAATAGTAATAAATAATATTTAAAACCAAAAAAAAAAACGAAAATAAAAAAAAATGTACCAATCTAAGGGAAGCTACACATTTATTTTCTGTTATAGGTATTAGAAGATATTTTTTACAAATAGAAAATTCAAGAATAATTAGGATCTTTACGTCCTTAAAATCAAACGCTAATTTATTTGTAAATAATTCAAAATATTTAGTAATTCCTTAGTTTAAAAAATATTTCAAAATTCAATTGATTTTGTTTGGAAAAACTTGATAAATTTGCTTGATATTGGTCAAGTCGAAATTAAGTTTCAGCCTTTTACAATATTTTCCATAAGTGTAATTTCGGTCAATTTTGATTATTTTTAAATTACAAAGGATATTAGCAAAGGTGAAATAGTAATAAATATTGTTCAAAACACAAAACAAAACGAAAATGAAAAAAGTGTACCAACATAAAGGAAGTTACAAATTTATTTTCTATTATAGGTATTAGAAGATATTTCTTTACTCATAAAAAATTTAAGAATAATTAAGATCTTGACGACCTTAAAATTAGAAGACAATTTTATTTTTTAATAATTAAAAATATTTAGAAATTTCTTAGGTTTAAAAATATAACAGAATTAATTGATTCGATTTTAAGAAAGTTTATTAATTTATTTATAATTGGTGCAGTAGAAATTAAGTTTCAGCCTTTTACAATATTTCCCATAAATGTAATTTTGGTCCATTTTTATTCTTTTTTAATTATACAGGAGATTAAGATATTTGTATTATTTGTTATTCAGAAAGAAGATTAACAAAGGCTAAATAGTTATAAATAATCTTTAAAACACAAAAAAAAGTATCAATATAAGGAAAGCTACACGTGTATTTTCTGTTATAGATGTTAGCAGATATTTCTGTAAAAATAGAAAATTCAAGAATAATTAAGATCGTGACATCCTTAAAATTAAAAACTAATTTGATTTTTAATAATTCAAATTATGTAGAAATTCCTCAGGTTTAAAAATATAAAAGAAATAAATTGATTCGGTTTAATGAAAGTTGATAAATTTAATTGTAATTGGTGAAGCAGGAATTAACTTTTAGCAATTTACGATATTTCCCATAAATGTAATTTTAGTCAAATTTTATTATTTTTTTATTAAAAGGGATTTTAAAAGGCAAAATACTAATAAATAATCTTTAAAACACAAAAAAAATGAAAAGAAAAAAAGTGTACCAATATAAAGGAAGCTACAAATTTATTTTCTGTTATAGGTATTAGAAGATATTTCTCTACAAATAGAAAATTCAATAATAATTAAAATCGTGACGTCTTTAAAACTAAAAGCTAATTTATTTTTTATTAATTAAATAAAATACAAATTCCTTAGATTAAAAAATATTTCAAAATTCAATTGACTTTGTTTGAAGAAAATTGATTAATATCATTGTAATTGGTGAAGTAGGAATTAAGTTTCAGCCTTTTACAATATTTTCCATAAGTGTGATTTCGGTCAATTTTGATTATTTTTTAATTATAAAGTATATTAACAAAGGCGAAATAGTAATAAATAATGTTCAAAACACAAAAAAAACGAAAATAAAAAAAGTGTACCAATACAAATGAAGCTACAAATTTATTTTCTGTTATAGGTATTAGAAGATACTTCTCTACAAATAGAAAATTCAATAATAATTAAAATCGTGACGTCTTTAAAACTAAAAGCTAATTTATTTTTTATTAATTAAATAAAATACAAATTCCTTAGATTAAAAAATATTTCAAAATTCAATTGACTTTGTTTGAAGAAAATTGATTAATATCATTGTAATTGGTGAAGTAGGAATTAAGTTTCAGCCTTTTACAATATTTTCCATAAGTGTGATTTCGGTCAATTTTGATTATTTTTTAATTATAAAGTATATTAACAAAGGCGAAATAGTAATAAATAATGTTCAAAACACAAAAAAAACGAAAATAAAAAAAGTGTACCAATACAAATGAAGCTACAAATTTATTTTCTGTTATAGGTATTAGAAGATACTTCTCTACAAATAGAAAATTCAAGAATAATTAGGATCTTGACGTCCTTAAAATCAAAGGCTAATTTATTTTTAAATAATTTAAAATATGAAAAAATTCCTTAGATTAAAAAAAATTTCAAAATTGAATTGATTTTGTTTGGAAATAATTGATAAATTTGCTTGAAATTGGTCAAGTCGAAATTAAGTTTCAGCCTTTTACGATACTTCCCATAAATGTAATTTTGGTCAATTTTTATTATTTATTATTCAGAAATGAGATTCACAAAGGCGAAATAGCAATAAATAATGTTCAAACCACAAAAAAACGAAAATAAAAAAAATGTACCAATCTAAGAGAAGCTACACATTTATTTTCTGTTATAGGTATTAGAAGATATTTTTTACAAATAGAAAATTCAAGAATAATTAGGATGTTTACGTCCTTAAAATTAAAAGGTAATTTATTTTTAAATAATTCAAAATATTTAGTAATTCCTTAGATCAAAAAATATTTCAAAATTCAATTAATTTTGTTTGGAAAAAATTGATAAATTTGCTTGATATTGGTCAAGTCGAAATTAAGTTTCAGCCTTTTATGATATTTCCCATAAATTTAATTTTGGTAAATTTTTATTATTTGTTATTCCGAAAGGAGATTAAAAAAGGCGAAATAGTAATAAATTAAGTTCAAAACACAAAAAAAAACGAAAAAAAGTGTGCCAATATAAAGGAAGCCAAAAATTTTTTAGCTCTTATAGGTATTAGAAGATATTTCTTTACAAATAGAAAATTCAAAATTACTTAAGATCTTGACGTCCTCTAAATTAAAAGCTAATTTATTAATTATAGTTAAAAATATGTAGAAATTTCTTAGGTTCAAAAAATTAAAGAATTAAATTGATTCGATTGGAAGAAAGTTGATTAATTTACTTGTAATTGGTGAAGTAGGAATTAAGTTTCAGCCTTTTACGATATTTTCCATAAATGTAATTTTGGTCAATTTTGATTATTTTTTAATTATAAAGGATATTAACAAGAGACGAAATAATAATAAATAATGTTCAAAACACAAAAAAAAAAATAATAAAAAAAGTGTACGAATATAAGGAAAGCTACAAATGTATTTTCTTTTATAGATATTAGAAAATATTTCTTTACAAATAGAAAATTCAAGAGTAATTAAGATCTCGACATCTCTAAAACTAAAAGCTAATTTATTTTTAATAATTAAAATTGTGTAGAAGTTCCTTAAATTGAAAAACATTCCAAAATTCAATTGATTCGGTTATTTTCCATAAATGTAATTTTCGTCATTTTTTATTATTTATTATTGATAAAGAGATTAACAAAGGCGAAATAGTAATAAATTATATTTAAAACAAAAAATAAACCAAAATAAAAAAAGTGTATTAATATAAGGTAAGCTACAAATTTATTTTCTGCGATAGGTATTAGAAGATATTTCTCTACAAACAGAATATTCAAAAATAATTAAGATCCTGTCGTCCTTAAAATTAAATGCTAATTTGTTTTTTAATTATTCAAATTATGTAAAAATTTCTTAGGTTAAAAAATATTACAGAATTAAATCGATTCTGTTTGAAGAAAATTGATTAATTTCATTAGAATTGGTGAAGTAGGAATTAAGTTCCAGGTTTTTACAATATTTCCCATAAATGTAATTTCAGTCTATTTGTATTATTTTTTATTCGGTAAGCAGAATAAAAAAGGCAAAATACTAATAAATAATATTTAAAACACAAAAAAAAACGAAAAAAGTGTACCGATATAAAGGAAGCTACAAATGTATTTTCTATTGTAGGTATTAGAAGATATTTCTCTACAAATAGAAAATTTAAGAATAATTAAGATCTTGAGGTCCTTAAAATTAAAAGCTAATTCATTTTTTGAAAATTAAAAATATTTAAAAATTCCTTAGGTTCACAAATATTACAGAAATAATTTGATTCTGTTTGAAGAAAATTGATAAATTTCATTGGAATTAGTAAAGTAGGAATTAAGTTTCAGTCTCTTATGATATTTCCCATCAATTTAATTTTGGTCCATTTTTATTGTTTGTTATTCAGAAAGAAAATTAACAAAGGCGAAATAGTAATAAATAATATTCAAACACACACAAAAAAACGAAAAGAAAAAAAAAAAGAAAAAAAAAAGTGTACCAATATAAAGGAAGCTACAAATTTATTTTCTGTTATAGGTATTAGAAGATATTTCTCTACAAATAGAAAATTCAATAATAATTAAAATCGTGACAACTTTAAAACTAAAAGCTACTTTATTTTTTATTAATTAAATAAAATACAAATTCCTTAGATTAAAAAATATTTCAAAATTCAATTGATTTTGTTTGGAAAAAATTTATAAATTTGCTTGAAATTGGTCAAGTCGAAATTAAGTTTCAGCCTTTTACGATATTTCCCATAAATGTAATTTTGGTCAATTTTTATTATTTTTTATTCAGAAAGGAGATTAACAAAGGCGAAATAGTAATAAATAATATTCAAACACACACAAAAAAAAAACGAAAAGAAAAAAAAAAGAAAAAAAAAGTGTACCAATATAAAGGAAGCTACAAATTTATTTTCTGTTCTAGGTATTAGAAGATATTTCTCTACAAACAGAAAATTTAAGAATAATTAAGATCTTGACGTCTTCAAAACTAGATGCTAATTTATTTTTTAATAATTAAAATTATGTACAAATTCCTTAGGTTCAAAAATAAAACAGAATTAAGTTGATTCTGTTTGAAGAAAATTGGTTAATTTAATTGTAATTGATCAAGTCGGAATTAAGTTTCAGCCTTGTAGGACACTTTGCATAATTATAATTATGGAATGCCTAATTGCGATTTCAGATTTAATTTAAATTATTAATTCTACTTTCGTTCCTTTTTCGAAAGAGAAAAAGAAGCGAAAATTAAATAAGGATGAATAAATAAATAAATAATGTTCGAATGTAAGGATTGCTAAAAAAATATTGGCACCCGTAAAATTTGAAACACACTTATTCAAAAATATTTCAAAATTAAATATTTTGGAGAAAATTAATTCGCCTTGAACTTCCAATTGTGATTGCAGAGTCACTTTCGATTTTGATTTCAATTTTCGTTCTTTGTTATTCGAAAGTCATTCCCAGAGAAAAAAAATAATAAAGAAAGTTCGAAATAGAAAAATGAAAATTTTTTTTAAACGTACGAATGTGAGGTATGCTACAAATGTATTTTCTGTTCGAAATTTTAGAAAATATTTCTCTATTACCAAATATTCAAGAATAATTAAAACACTGGCTACCTTAAAATTGGAAGCTAATTATTTTTTTTTTTTTTTTTTTTTTTTTTTTTTAAATTCAAAATTAAATTAATTTTATTTTGAGAAAAATAATTTTTTTTTTTGTAACTAAAAAAGTAAGAATTAGGTAAGAAATTTAATGTTGTTTCTGCATATTTTCTCGTTTGTAGTGAAAGGTAAATTCTTAGCGTAGAATGTATGAGCTAATATATTGACTGAAAATATGGAATTTTTACTAAAAGAGGTGAATTGTTCAGAAAAGAGTTCGACTTTTAATTTTTAATAATTCTTCAGTAAAGAGAAAAAAATGTCAACTAAGTTTTTGAACTTGAAAGCAAAATAGTTGAATTTTAAAGAAAATAGTTTAATTTTAAATCGAATATTAAAATCTGAAAATCAAAGACGTTTTTTTAGAAGAGAGTTGGACTTTAAAGAAAACAGTTAAATTTCTAACAAAAAACAAATTTTAACTCAATAATTAAATTTTCAAAAAATAGTAAATTTAAACCTAGTAAATTTAAACAAAAAAGACGATTTCTTTACCGAATAATAATTTAATTATAATTGTCAATTTTTATTATTTTTTAATCATACAGGAGATTAAGATATTTTTATTATTTGTTATTCAGAAAGAAGATTAACAAAGGCTAAATTGTAATAAATAATATTTAAAACACACAAAAAATGAAAAGAAAAAAAAGTGTATTAATATAAGGAAAGCTACAAATTTATTTTCTGCGATAGGTATTAGAAGATATTTCTCTACAAACAGAAAATTCAAAAATAATTAAGATCCTGTCGTCCTTAAAATTAAATGCTAATTTGTTTTTTAATTATTCAAATTATGTAAAAATTTCTTAGGTTAAAAAATATAACAGAATTAAATTAATTCGGTTTGAAGCAAATTGATTCATTTCCTTGGAATTTGTGACGTAGAAATTACATTTTCGCCTTTTACGATATTTCCCATAAATGTAATTTTGGACAATTTTTATTATTTAAAAAATTTTACGGATATTAACAAAAGCGAATAAGTAATAAATTAAGTTCAAAACACAAAAAAACGAAAATAATAAAAAAGAAATAAAAATGTACCAATATAAAGGAAGCTACAAATTTATTTTCTATTATAGGTATTAGAAGATATTTCTTTACAAATAGAAAATTCAAACATAATTAAGATCTTGACGTCCTCTAAATTAAAAGCTAATTTATTTTTTAATCATTTAAATTATGTAGAATATTTTTAGGTGCAATAATATATAACAGAATTAAATGGATTCGATTGGTAGAAAGTTAATTAATTTACTTGTAATTGGTGAAGTAGGATTTAAGTTTCAGCCTTTTACGATTTGTCACATAAATATAATTTTGGTCAATTTTTATTATTTTTTAATTATAAAGAACATTAATAATGTCTTAACAGCAATAAATTAAGTTCAAAGCACAAAAAAAAACGAAAATAATAAAAAAGCATAAAAATTGTACCAATATAAAGGAAGCTACAAATTTATTTTTTGTTATAGGTATTAGAAGATATTTCTTTACAAATAGAAAATTCAAAAATAATTAAGATCTTGACGTCCCTAAAACTAGAAGCTAATTCATTTTTTAATAATTAAAAATATGTAGAAATTTTTCATGTTTAAAAATATTCCATAATTAAATTGATTTTGATGAATTTTGATTATTTTTTAATTATAAAGAACATTAACAAAGGCGAAATAGCAATAAATAAAGTTCAAAGCACAAAAAAAACGAAAATAATAAAAAAGCATAAAAATTGTGCCAATATAAAGGAAGTTACAAAATTATTTTCTATTTTAGGTATTAGAAGATATTTCTTTACAAATAGAAAATTTAAGAATAATTAAGATCTTGACGTCCTTAAAACTATAAGCTAATTTATTTTTAAATAATTCAAAATAAATATGAAACAATTCCTTAGATTGAAAAAAAATTCAAAATACAATTGATTCTGTTTGAAGAAAATTGATAAATTTAATTGTAATTGGTGAAGTAGGAATTAAGTTTGAGCCTTTTAAAATATTTCTCATAAATCTAATTTTGGTCAATTTTAATTATTTTTAAATTATAAAGGATATTACCAAAGTCTAAACAGCAATAAATTAAGTTCAAAGCATAAAAAACGAAAATAATAAAAAAGCATAAAAATTTTACCAATATAAAGGAAGCTACAAATTTATTTTCTATTGAAGGTATTAGAAGATATTTCTTTATAAAATGAAAATTCAAAAAAAATTAAGATCTTGACGTCCCTAAAACTATAAACTAATTTATTTTTTAATAATTCAAATTATGTAGAAATTCCTTAGATTCAAAAATATTTCAAAATTCGATTGATTTCGTTTTTTAAAAAATTGATTAATTTAATTGTAATTGTTGAAGTAGGAATTAAGTTTCAGCCTTTTACAATATTTTCCATAAATGTAATTTTGGTCAATTTTTATTATTTTTTAAATATAAAGGATATTAACAGACGCAAAATAGTAATAAATTAATTTAAAAACACAAAAAAACGAAAATAATAAAAAAGAAATAAAAGTGTACCAATATAAAGGAAGCTACAAAATTATTTTCTATTTTAGGTATTAGAAGATATTTCTTTACAAATTGAAAATTCAAAAAAAATTAAGATCTTGACGTCCCTAAAACTATAAGATAATGTATTTTTTAATAATTCAAATTATGTAGAAATTCCTTAGATTAAAAAATATTTCAAAATTCAATTTATTTTGTTTGTAAAAAATTGATTAATTTAATTGTAATTGGTGAAGTACGAATTAAGTTTCAGCCTTTTACAATATTTCCCATAAATGTATTTTTACTCGATTTTTATTATTTGTTATTCAGAAAGGAGATTCACAAAGGCAAAATAGTAATAAATAATTTTCGAAACACAAAAAAAAACGAAAAAAAAGTTTAGCAATATAAAGGAAGCTACAAATTTATTTTTTGTTATAGGTATTAGAAGATATTTCTTTACAAATAGAAAATTCAAGAATAACTAAGATATTAAAGTCCCTAAAACTATAAACTAATGTATTTTTTAATAATTCAAATTATGTAGAAATTTCTCAGATTCAAAAATATTCCATAATTAAATTGATTCTGTTTGAAGAAAATTGACTAATTTAATTGTAATTGGTAAAGCAGGAATTAAGTTTGAGCCTTTTACGATATTTCCTATAAATGTAATTTTGGTCAATTTTTATTATTTTTTAAATATAAAGGATATTAACAGACGCAAAATAGTAATAAATGAATATAAAAACACAAAAAACGAAAATAATAAAAAAGAAATAAAATTGTACCAATATAAAGGAAGCTACAAATTTATTTTCTATTTTAGGTATTAGAAGATATTTCTTTACAAATAGAAAATTTAAGAATAATTAAGATCTTGACGTCTTAAGGTCCTTAACAAGAAAAGATTATTTACTTTTAAATAATTCAAAATCTGTAGAAATTTCTTAGTTTAAAAGATAATTCAAAATTAAATTGATTCGGTTTGAAGGAAGTTAATGAATTTTCTTGAAATTGGTGAAGTAGAAATTAAGTTTCAGCCTTTTACGATATTTCCCATAAATGTAATTTTAGTCGATTTTTATTATTTGTTATTCATAAAGGAGGTTCACAAAGGCGAAATAGTAATAAATAATTTTCGAAACACAAAAAAAAAAGCATAAAAATTGTACCAATATAAAGGAAGCTACAAATTTATTTTTTGTTATAGGTATTAGAAGATATTTCTCTACAAAAATTCAAGAATAATTAAGATCTTGATGTCCTTAAAGATAAAAACTAATTTATTTTATTATTTAAAAATTCATTAGGTTGAAAAATATAACAGAATTAAATTGATTATAATAAATAATATATTTCAGCCTTTTTAAAAAAAAGATTTCCAAAAAAACAATAGTAATAAACAATATTCAAAACACAAGGAAGCAAAAATAGAAAAAAATTAAAAAAAGTTTACCAGTATCAGGAACGCTAAATATTTATTTTCTATTCCAGGCTTTAGAGGATATTTCTGTTTCACTATAAAATGGCAAGGAGAATTTAAATTATGCTTCTATAACATTGAAGTGGACTGGACGACCTCGAGCAACGTGTCATGTTTTTTGACTTCAATATATGAGTAACGAGTAGTGAGTACCCTGAATCGAGATTAGAATACTAACAGCTATTTAATGTATAATTAATGAATAATCTAGTTTCTCCCTCGCTCGGAAAACCAGTATTTTCGATAGAATGTTCTTATACTTGAATTACGAAATAATTATTTGCAAACAAAAAAAAGATAGATTTATTTATTTCTCACATATCCAGTGGGCGTTGTCCTAAATACGACCTTAGAATGTTATTTCGCTATCCTGCGAATTCACGTTTTAAGAATATCCGCTGGATATCTCTGAATGTCTTTAGAACTTTTATAGGAAAATTCTAGAAATTTAAAAAAAAAATTATTAAAAGTGATTGTTTATCTTGAAAAATTAATTTGAAGAGAATGTTTAACAAAGTTTTGAAAAATTGCTAATTTTTTTAAATGTAGGTTTTTGAAGATTTGAAACAAAAAGCTTACAAGCTTTTTAAAAATTTTGAAATGTTTTAAAAAAATACAAAGTTTTTTACATTTCTGCGGGAAAGATTCAAATAATTTTTTATTTTACATAATTATTTTTAAAATTAAGTTTTAAATGATTGTAAATCATTCCAAAAGATTTTAGAAATTGTCAAAAATGAATCAGACAAATTTTCAGGAAGTTTTAAAAATAATTTCAATTTAAAAAAGATTTTAAAAAATTTAAAAGAAAATGTATATTTTTTAAGACATTTTTAGAAATTACTTAAATTATTTTAAGAGACATTTAAAAATTTGAAAAGTTTTGAAGAGATTAAAAATATGTTTAAACTTTGAAAACTGTATAAAATATTGTTAAATTGTTTCCAATTTGCAAAAAATCCTAAATAATCATTCAAACTCATATTTGAAATGTAAATTTGAAGAAAATATTTAAATCATTTTAGAATATTTAATTAACTAATGTTTATTTACAAGTTTTGAAAAGATAAAAACCAATTATAAATTTAAAAGTATTTTAATAAGTTTAAAACAAAATGTTCATTTTCGATAATTTCTGGAATTTTTGGGAAAATTCAAAATGCTTTTTAATTTTACCAAATTTATTTAAAGAGAATATTTGAAAAAGATTTCAAAATATTCCAAAAGATTTCCAAAATAATGAAAAAAGAATCCGCAAAATTTTAAGGAAATTTTTGTATTTTTGTAGATTTTTTTTCAAATTTTTGGACAAATTTATTTTCTATTACAGGTATTAGAAGATATTTCTTCACAAATTGAAAATTCAAGAATAACTAAGATCTTCACGTCCCTAAAACTATAAACTAATGTATTTTTTAATAATTCAAATTATGTACAAATTCCTTAGATTCAAAAATATTTCAAAATTCAATTGATTTTGTTTGTAAAAAATTGATTAATTCAATTTTAATTGGTGAAGTAGGAATTAATTTTCAGCCTTTTACAATATTTCTCATAAATCTAATTTTTGTCAATTTTTATTATTTTTTAAATATAAAGGATATTAACAGACGCAAAATAGTAATAAATTAATATAAAAACACAAAAAACGAAAATAATAAAAAATAAATAAAAGTGTACCAATATAAAGGAAGCTACAAAATTATTTTCTATTTTAGGTATTAGAAGATATTTCTTTACAAATAGAAAATTCAAGAATAAATTCAAATATTTGAAAAAGATTTCAAAATATTCCAAAAGATTTCCAAAATAATGATAAAAGAATCCGAAAAATTTTAAGGCAATTTTTCTATTTTTGTAGATTTTTTTTCAAATTTTTGGACAAATACGAATAATTTTCAAATTAAATTTAGAAAATTTAAAAAAAAAATAAAAAATTTGAAAAGATTAAAAAAAAATAAAATAAAATTCAGGTTTTTAAAGATTGTTTTTTTCGTTGAGAATTATTCTTTTTGTAGAAAATTCACGTCTTTTGGAAAATTTTAAATCAAATACAACTAAATGAAAAATAATTTTTTCTTGACGAAGATTCAACTATACTGTCAAAAAGTAGTATTTTTTGATAATTTCAAAGGTTTTTAATTTAAAATTCTATTTTTGTATTGAGATATTAACTATTAATTTTTAACTATTAATTTTATTTTAAAAAATAAATAAAAAATAAATAGTTATTCGAAAAGTTTATTTTTTATTAAAAATTATTTTTTATCTACATGGCAATTTTTCCTTGTTCTAAAAAGGTCCTTTCACTTTCTCCATTCGGTTGCGATACCCAAACAAGATTTGATTTATCATAAATATGGTTACAAAATGCGATTATGACAATCCATTTTTAAAAATTGCAAAATTTTCTAAAAGTATAGTCTTTAAACGGGACATTAGTGAAAACCTGCTTTTTTGCACTGTTAAATTTTCAATAAAAAAATATATTTTTCAAAAAAAAAAAAAGATTATTAAAAAAAAAAAAACAGTTAAAATTTCAACCCGCAGACAAATTTTATACAAAACACTTAAATTTTCGACTAAAACGTCAAATATTTTGTGAAATCAGTCTAAGTTTCAACCAGAAAAAAATTTATTTTTAATAAAATTTATTTTCAATAAAATTTATTTTCAATAAAAAAATGATAAATTGTCAATTCAAATAGACGAATTTCGTAAAAAAATACTCGAAAGACAATTTTTTTATAAATCAGCTAATTTTTCAATCCAAAAAAAACATTGAAAAAATTCTGTTTCAATTTAAACAAAAATACAATTTTTTTAGAAAATAGTTACACTTTCCAACCAAAAAAATAATTTTTTAACATCAAACTTTAATCTCGAAAAAATGAATTTTCTCCAAAAAGTTCACTTTTTAAGAAGCAATAAAATTGTTTACCCAAAATGACGAATTTTTTACAAAAAATTTGAATTTTGAACCAAAATAACAAATCTTGTTATGAAACTTTGGATTCTTTAGCCCGAACATATGAATTTTCGAAAAAATGCAACTAAACAGTCAAATTTTTTATGAAAGAGATGAATTTTTAACAAAAAAAAAATAAATTTTAATCCAAAAAACCGAATTTTTTTATAGAAAATTCATAATTTGAACCCGAAAAAATTTTTTTTAACAAAATGTTCATTTTCAAAGAAACAGTGAAATTTTTAAGCCAAAAGATTGCATTTTTTACAAAATACTCGAGATTTTGTTCAAAAAGATAATTTTTTTTTAGAAAATAGGTAAACTTTCAAGCAAAAAAAAATTTTGTAATGGAAAGTTAATTTTCAATAAAAAAAGATAATTTTTTATGAAAAAATTAAATTTTCAACCAAAAATGACGAATTTTGTACAAAAAATTTGAATTTTAAACTAAAATAACAAATTTTGTTATGAAACACTTGAGTTTTCAGCACAATATGAATTTTCAAAAAAAAATTTATTTTTAATAAAACAGTTAAATTTTCAACTCGAAAAAATAAATTTAAAAAAAAAAATCATTTTAAATAAAACAGTTTTATTTTCAATTTAAAAAGTCGATTTTTTTATAGAAAAGTCAAAATTTCAACCCGAAAAAATTATTTTTCAAGAAAATGTTCATTTTCAAAGAAACAGTGAAATTTTTAAGCCAAAAGATTGCATTTTTTACAAAATACTCGAGATTTCGTTCAAAAAGATATTTTTTTAGAAAATAGTTAAACTTTCAAGCCAAAAAAAGATTTTGTAATGGAAAGTTAATTTTCAATAAAAAAAGATATTTTTTTATGAAAAAATTAAATTTTTTATTTACCCAAAATGACGAATTTTGTACAAAACATTTAAATTTTCAACCAGAATAACAAATTTTGTTATGAAACACGTGAGTTTTCAGCACGACAATATGAATTTTCAAAAAAAAATTTATTTTTAATTAAACAGTTAAATTTTGAACTCGAAAAAATAAATTAAAAAAAAAAATCATTTTAAATAAAACAGTTTTATTTTCAATTTAAAAACCCGAATTTTTTATAGAAAAGTTAAAATTTCAACCCGAAAAAATTATTTTTCAACAAAATGTTCATTTTCAAAGAAACAGTGAAGTGTTCTACCCAAAAGATTGCATTTTTTAGAAAATACTCGAAATTTTGTTCAAAAAGACAATTTTTTTAGAAAACTTTAAATTTTAAACCCTAAAATATAAACTTTAAACAAAATGTTCATTTTTAAAGAAATACATCAATTTTAAACCCAGAAAGACAATTTTTTTACAAAACACTTGAATTTTCGACCAAAAAGACGAATTTTTGATAAAACTGTCGAAATTCCAAACCGAAAAAATGCATTTTCATAAAAAAGTTTATTTAACAATTAAATTAAATTTTTACTCGAAAATATAAGTTTTTAAGAGGGAAAAAATAAATTTTTAAAGTATAATTTTCTAAAAAAAAAAATAATTTTTTACAAAACATTTGAATTTTTGAGCAAAGAAAAATTTTTTGTGTACAAGAGTTGAAGTTGTAAACTGAAAAATTTAATTTTCAACCCAAAAATACGAATTTTCTACAAAACAATTAAATTTTTAATTTAAAAATATGAATTCCTGTCAAAAAAAGTTAATTTTCAAAAAAAATTTAAATTGACTACCAAAGATATGAATCTGCATCTAAAAAATTAGATTTTTACAAAATAGTTCAACATTCAAACATGCATTTCAATTTTCAACCGAAAAAGGTTTTTATTTTAAATAAAAAAAACATTTCAATTGAATTTTTTTCTTCCGAACTAAAAAACTCAGTATCTTTAATATAATATTTTTATAGCAGTTAAAGAATTTGTCCATAATCTCATTTTTCGATACAAAAATTAATTTTTTTTTTAATTTTCGTTAAAATTGTAAAGTAATAATTTTTTAAAAACATTTTAGCATTGATATAAAATACGTGTTTTTGATGAGTTGTTTTTTATTCTCTTTCATCCTATCCATATCTCGGTAGAATTTTTTTATCATTGTAAACAATTTTTAATTTCACTTCTAATCGCGTAAACACGTGTCGTGTCTTTTTATTGTTTATTTTTAAATAAGAATTAATTTTTTTTCGCATTCCACAGTCGAGCCTAATCAAATTTTAGGTTGTTGTCACTTTGAAATTGTAAAATACCTCATTTATTTTCTCGAAAATGAATAATTTTTTTTTAGTCAAACTTTTTTGGATTTAATTCAGAAATACTTTACCTTTGGAGTGGATTTTTGGTTTATATTTAAATGGTGATTTTAATTTTACAGAATGCTTTTTCGACCTCAGAAAAATTTCTATTTTTTAGAATTTACTTTTATAATTTGTTCTTGATCAATGATTATCCACTCTACACATTATGCCTTTGGAAGGTCCTCAATTAAAAAAAAAAAAAAAAAACTTGAAAAGGATAATTTGAGGAAATTGAAAAAAGCGTGATAGTGAGAAAGGCTATGATGATAAACAAAAAAATATCTACATGAGAGAGTGAACTTTGTCTTTTTGATTTTTCGAGAGAGCAATTTTCCTTGTTCGTGAATGGTCCTTTCACTTTCTCCTTTCGGTTGCGATACCGTGAGAAGATTTGATCTTAAATGTACACAATCCAATGATGAAAATCCACTTTGAAAAATTGTAACACAATCCGAAAGAAAGGGAAACGGCAGCGGCAGCGGCAGCAGCAGCAGTAGCAACAGGAAGAATTGAGTTTTGAGCGTGGACTGTGGATAGGATTGACTTGAGAGGAGTGAGAGAGACGTACCCTTGAAGCGTAGTCTTCAAGCGGGAGACTAGTGAACGACTGGCCTCTTTCTACGTACTAGGCTCACTTTTATAATTTCCGATCTTTCTCCACTCACTCTCCTGATCCTTCCTTCTTCTTCTTTCTTCGCTTCTCACTTCTCGCTTCTCACCTCTCGCTCCTATAGGTGCGTCCCTGACTGACTCAGTACACCAGTTTCAATGATAACAAATTAAAAAGATTCCTCATGTGGCTCAGGTGTGTGTCAGCCTATACGGAACATGCTATATCCATTTTTTGGCTGGGTATCAATACTACACATATCGAATCTACACATTGTGCAACTCTACACATTGCGTGTAGAGTTCAAATGATGGTGGTCAACTCTACACATTAAAGTCTACACATTAAACTCTACACATTAAACTCTACACATTAAACTCTACACATGAAAAGTCTA
>JAAAKG020011063.1:0-21011 GCA_010014905.2 Druon quercuslanigerum | reverse complement strand
TATTAAGAATGGATGAGATTATTTAATATCATCAATTATCAACAACAATCAAAATTGATTGTTTCATCTGTAGACGGTAGCCACACTGTGGGTAGCAAATGAAGCTTTTAATGAAAAGTCCAAACGAAATAAAACAAACTTAAACCTAACTATTATACAAAAAAACTATTAGAAACTGCGAGTTTCAATAGAAAAATATAATAATTTCTCACATTAAAAATAATCTATTGAAAATATTGCTATTTTATTGTGTTGGTAGCTTGAGATTGTTGGATTATTAAACGCCTTTTATATTTTTTATAAAATAAATAAGTCTGCATTTAGTGGAAAATGGAAATCATACGTACAGTTCCATTAACGAAATTGTCCAATTTACGGTTTGCTACGAAGTTGAGCGAGTAACAAGCCAAACTAATTGTTAAAAGAATATCCGACCTTTTACCGTACACCAAAACCATATTCACTTTTGCAGCTCGCACTGATTTTCACCTTAAATGAAACTCGAAATAATCCTTTGACACTAAGCATGCTTTATGGCTTTCAGCCCATGTTTTGCCACGCATAAAGTGATTCAAAATGAAGACACAACTATATATATGTGAATGTACGAGTACTCCCACATTAACGAGCTCAAGCTTAGATACGTGATAGGATAATGGTGGATTCGCCTTAAAACTGACGTCAAATCACTGCACGTGATCCTATGTAAGTGTTATGAAACTTTATCAATTAATTAAATAGCTTTCAAAAGGGCAGAGCTGATGAAACTGTTAACATTTTTAAACCTTTTCCACACCATGCGACAATCATACAATCTGTGTGCAGAATAACTTTAAATATTCGTGGACAATGGTACAATAATCGTACGGTAATTTTAAATAATTGTACATTAATGGCACAAAAAACACGTTCAATAATTTCACAAAAATTGTACAACAGTTGTGCAATCGTGCAACAAACATTGTATATGATAATCTACGATTTATTCGGCTGTTTTCTGCATTCCGAATTTTTCTATCATGTCAATATGACAGCTTATCAGTACATATATGGGGTCTGGCCGGAAAGAATCCGACCTTGAGGTGTACCACGAGTAAGAGCTAATTCTGGTTAATCGTGATGACAACAGCAGCTTTGTCGCATTCTTCAATTTGGGAAACAACCAGAAGTCACAGGGAGCCAGGTTAGGACTGCATGGGGCTGTTGAAATTGTGTAAGACCGCGTTTCGCCAGAAATTGCTGAAGTAGCTGCGATAAATTGGCAGGTGCGTTGTCTTGGTGAAGGACCCAGTCACCACTTTTGCACAAATCAGGCCGTTTCCTTCTTACTGCGTCACGTAATCACTTTAGAACTCCATAGTAATACTCTTTGTTAACTTCTGATCATTTGGAGCCATAAACTCTTGACTCACCCCTAGTAAAGACATTTTTTTATTATTTCTGGGTTGTTTCGGATTGATTCCAAATTGTCCTCGGAACTTCCACTTAAAAATGCTTTGGTCCTCTGTGAGCAGTGAAATGAATTTTTCAACCACGCGTCAGATCCTTAAATCTTGGCTCAAAATTTCCGATACGTTTTTTGAATCCCAAGATCTTCCTCTATCTTCCAGTTTTAAATCACCTAAGCGAGTATCACTCATAAACTCTCACAATACAATTTCTAAATCGTAAGGATGTTTTCCGAACATAAGTGGATAAGTTATTGGAAAAATTTAATACACACTATTTGTTCTATACGTTCCGTCATCCTGAAATGCTACACGTACGTGGTTAGACGTTTACGCAACTGCATACACTAGTAAGGGACCCCGCAGACAATATCCCCCTGAACACTAAATACCTGTTTTAGCACAACTAGATTAAACGTTGGGCCATTCATTTTTTACGAATAAGTTTCAAGATCCTTATTTTAAAATATTTCAATTTTTAGTTAGGAGTTGTTTCATTTTTAGCGCTTTAAGTTTAAATCAAATAATTTTGAAAATACCCAAATATAAGAAGCATCTAGTTCGCAACGTTTTTAAGGCAAAAACTGTCTAATCCCTAATACTTATTAAATATATTTATCATCCTTGGAACTATTGTTTTTTCTTTTAGAGCCGAAGAGGTCAAAAATGGAGGTAGAAAATTAATTTAACTTTTTTTAAATTAAGGGTTTCCTTTTTACTGAAAGAAATAGATATTTTTTCTTTTAGTACCTTTTTGTGAAAAAATCAACATTTTATTATTTATTCATGAAAATAAGCATTCCGTAGCTTTCAAGTATATAGTATTTTCTTTAACGATTTATAACTATTTCAATATCAATTTTCAAAAAATGTTTCTTTCATTACAGTTGCGATAAAGTTTTTGAACATAAGCATAACTAATTATATGGAAAAATGTTTGGTAACCGGGAAATTACTAGAAATTTGTTTTTCTTTTTAGAAGCTAGTCTGAAATATTTTAGATTTATATTGAGATTTTCTTTGCTAATATCGCCAATTTTGCATTTATTAAGTAAATTTAAATATTCTAAATTTCTTGGTGTTAATTTTAAACGTACAGGATTGTCCAATTTTTTTAATTCTTTGAAATCGTAGAATAATAAATTCAGACGTGGTAGACTTATAAATAATGGTACAACAATCGTAGAGTAATTATTCTAAATAATTGTGATGTAATAATACATAATAAATTAAGAAGATTTGATAACTATACGTTGAAAATTAAATTATTTTTTATTTGAAAATATTCAAAAATATTGAATATTTCAAACTCGACTTTAAAACAACTAATTCGAATTTAAGTGCTAAAAATTATACAATTACAAAAATTGGAATCACAGGGATCTTGTTTTGTATTCCTTTATTTTAATCTTTAATTTTCATCTTAAGATTTTACATTGTCCGATTTTTAGTTGAAAATTTAAAAAAATGATTACATTGAAATTTAAAAATGTTTAATGGGAAGATTTACACACACATAGTAATTCTAAATAAGGAGTTCAAAATCAAAAAAGATCAAAAATAGATTAAATATATTTAGAATTCTATTTTGATAAATTATGAGAAAATTTCTAATATATCAAATGATGCAAAGACAATGTAAAAATTTTAGAAAATGACCAAATGGATGCTATTTTTCTGAAAATATTAAACATACTTAATGTTTTTAGAAAAAATAGCCGAAATTTTATCACTTTAAAACATTTTTATATTTTTCTTGCGTCATTTTATAAATAAAGGATTTCTTAATTATTTACAAAAATAAATATCAAAATATGTGTAATCAGTGTAAAAGACAACATTTTGTAAAAAAATCTGTCTTTTTAACAGATTTTAACAACTGGAATACTAGTCTATTTCTAACTACACTGCAATGAATACAGGGGAAGCAGTTTCAGAAAAAAATCTTCCAGTTCCGAGAAAATTAAATTTTAGTTTGTCAGGTTTGAATTTCATGGGTTCTGTTAAAATACTGGAAAAAATTTTCATTTTTTTTTATGCTGACGCTCTCCCGAGATGTTCAGTTGATAAATCCATTATTCATGTATTTTGAGATTGGAAAATAATCAATTTTTTCAAGAATAATTTTATGCATATGTTTTATTTCAACGCCCTTGGGCCCCTTCATAGTGTCTAAAAAACTACAACATGCAATACGAATTTTGCGAAATATTGGTCTTAATTATTACTTTTTTCGTATATTTTTTTATAGATCCTCAAGAACAAATAAATTACAAGATTGCATGCATTTTTAAATTAATTTTTATCTGTTAAAACAATTTTGTTTCTTGTAAACAATTTTATTACTATCGCATATGGCGAATTGAGGGTATTTTAATTATACTAGGTATATAGTGTATTTAATGAATTTGGAGAGTGTATTGTTATTTGGATTATTTGCTTATTGTTTGAATAAATAATGAATATGTTTAAGAAATACATGTTTATAGTTCTTAATATGGCCATATAATGCAGAAAATACTGCCAATTTGCGATAAGGGACCTTCCATAAACCATGTAATTTCTCGGGGGGGGGGGTCGATGAAATACCACTTTAGTCTACATGGGGGGAGGGGGATGATCTGGGTCTGAGTCTGAGACACGCGGTTTTACACTTAGATGCTAAAAAAAATAAACTAAAATGCATGGCCAGAAAACGAAAAAATGTAAACTGAAGACAATAATAAGTCGCAAAATATTACAACACAAAATAAATCAATCTGACCCAAATAGTAGATTTTTAAACCAGAACCAGAATTCTTCGCCATAATTATTTTTACATTTTACCATGATAATTTAAATAAAAATAAAAATTGTTTTAATAATTAGCGTTAGGTTAACAAATCCAAAAATTAGAAGAAAATGATGGAACTTCATGAAAAAATAACAAAAAAAATGTTTCTCTACCTTTTTTCTGTCAAAAGTTGCATTTAAACAATTATAAATTGTTTAGGCAATGATTATACACCTAAAATGAAATGATGCACTCTTCGCATTAAAAAATAAAGCCAAAATATTTTAAAAAAAGATGTAGGACGGTTTGAAAACTTTTTTATTTCGAATGTGACTGCTTTCCAATCTTACCACCAAAGTAATAATAATTTTTAATAATAGAAAAAAATATTATTAATAATAAAATAATTTATACTTTAATAACAAATGTACAATAATTCTATTTATACTTTTACTATATTCTATTATCACAATTTCTCAATAACTTTAATTTAAATATTACTTGTAGCCATTTTTATAATTGGCTAATAAATAAACATGTCAACTGTTGACATAAAATTCTCTTCTTTCTCTGTTGCACATATACAAAATTTAGAATTACTTCGACGAAAGAAAATTCTCAGTCTCAATGTAGGAAATTGTGCAATGAACAGTTTGTCTGTGTAAATACGCTTTTAATCATTACGAAGAATATATACAGTACTGTAAAAAAAGTAATTTTTCACTTAATGTTACGCACAGATGATACACTTACTTTATAAATGAATCACCTAATAGGATAGATTTTACGCTGAGATAAAAACACCCATGAGTAATTTAGCAAAAAATCGATAAACCGAATAAAAATCAGGTTCAATTGAAGATAGTAGGTCTTTTATTAAAAATTCATTTTCTTAAGATTCATCATTTTAGTTGAAAATTCATCTCTTTGGTTTTGAATAAAACTATTTTATTAAAAATTCGTTATGTCTTTAAGCTATAAATTAATTTTTTTTAACTAACAATGTTACTATTTTATTTTTTGGTTAGAGTTTAATATTTTTGATGGAAATTTATCTTTTGCAGTTGAAAATTCACTCTATTTGGTTAAAAATGCAGCTGTTTGGGTCCAAAGTAATCTAATTTGGTCGAAAATTAATCGTTTTGGCTTTAAAATTCAACAATTTTTGTGAAAATTAATTTATTTGGTTGAAAAGTCGTGTTTTTTAGCAGAATGTTATTCTTCTTGTTGAAAAATTAACCTTTTTAGTTGAAAATTGAACAACCTCGGCAAAAAATAATCTTTTTAGTTAAAAATTCAACTACTTGGTAGAACATTGAACAACTATATTGAAAAATTCCATTTTAGTTTGAAGCTTGATACTTATTATTGAAAATGGATCTTTTCTAGTTAAAAATGCATGTATTTTGTTAAAAATTCGTCTTTTTAAACCAAAATTAATCTTCATGGTTGAAAATTTATATTTTTTGATTGAAAATTCATATTTTTTGGTTGATAATGCAACTGTTTGGTTCCAACTTCATTTTGTTTAGTTGATGATTCAACAGTTTATTTTTGGTTACAAACTAAACTATTTTCATGTAAATTTAACATTTCGGCAGATAATTAACTGTATTGTCGAAATAATCTTTTCGAGTTGAAAATTCAGTCATTTCGTAGACAATTCGTCCTTCTGGCATTAAAATTCAACAATTTGGTAGAAAATTGATGTATTTTCTTCAAAATCCGTCTTTTTAGTTGAAAATTCAACTACTTGATTGAAGCGTTCCATTTTTTGTCAGAAGCTTATCCTTTATAAGTCAGAAAATCAACTATCTGGTGAAAAATTCATGTTGAATTAAATATGGTATTTATATTAATTTTATTTTAAAGAATTTGTTTTTTCCATTATTAACCTATTTTCGCGAAAAATCATCCTCTTTCCTATATTTTGATAGAATTTTGGGCTACGTTACTTTTCGGACAAGGGGATGGGTATAAGACAAAACTACACGCAGAAAAAACAACCTTATATTTTACTGAAAACCAAGTTAAATCTACTGATCTTTCAAGAATGTATATGGACAACATGGCAGTTCAGCAAACGTTGAAAATATAGGCAACTAAGTATGAGTATCATTGATGGTTACTAAACCCAATTCTGTTGTGGTGTTGACCTGCGGATTAGTAGATTTTACCGATCCAGTCGCTATTCTGCACAGTTCCTCGATGCTGCAATTACGAATGGCCATGTTACTTTAATGAATAATATAAAGAGATCTAACTTTCTTTAAAAGTATAGACAATAGTTTAGACAGCACTACAATTTTTTAAAAAGTATTGCTAAAAAATAATTATTAACTAAGTGCACAGTTAACTCTTATATATGTTTTCAAATATACTTATGATTAATCGGTATTTGGAAGTTAAAACGCTTATAATTTAATTAAAATTTCGCACGCAATGGTGGGATTCGAACGCATAAATCTAAGCATGCTAGTCAATTGTCTTAACCACTACACTATTACGCGAGTTGCGATCTGTAAAATAATTTCCAAGTGCATTTGTAACTAAGAGGTGGCGACCTCGGGCACGACTTCTAAATACGCATCCATACACGCGGCACGCAACAAAAGCTCTCGGATTTAATACTGAGTGATTTTGACATATTCACCCCTATATTAAGAGCAGTTTATACTGTTACAGTTACAAGAAACCCTCTACGTTTCTTGATAAGTAAATGTTACATTTATTTTGTCTGCGTGTACCTTTGTCTACGAATGAAGGGAGGGGGAATAAATAGCCTAAAATTCTTAACGTAGTTGGTGGACGACCCCCAAGATACAGAATTCCCTATTTCGGAAAATGACTCTCAAATAAATATTATAATTATGTTATTAGAGTAATTTATTTCATAAGGCAAAAAGTAAATAACCTTTTAGCCTGAACACGCAAGTCAGCCCAAATTGTACATTTTATTGGAAACATTTTAAAAAATGAAATAAAAATAGGATATGATTTGGAGGTCTCCTATTTGAGTTTTATCCTTTTCATTAAATTTTTATTGTTTTTATTTTCACAATGTCTTAAAAATGAATGTATAAAATTTTTATACATTTTGAATTATCCCTTCCAGGCGGAAAAATTATATATAGTTTATATATAGTGTGAAGTATTATCCATATATAATATTCATTTTTTTATTCAAAAAATGTATAAAGAAAATAAATATTATACATAACATTTCACAATTTGTATAAAGTGTGCATAATACTTTCGCCTGGACTTTTTAAATTAGCATCATTCTACAACATTTAATGAATATATTTGACATCATTTTTAAGTAGCATAATGATTCACTATTTCTAGTTAGAATCAAATCTTACATTTAAAGTTTATACACTCCCGCATATCTAATCGACTTAAAACTCCCCCCCCCCTCTATGTCCGTGTAAGTGCGTGCGTGTGTGTGTTAATAATTAAAAAAAAAGAAGTTTTTAGAAAATACAATAAACGTGAACAAAATAAGTCACTCTAAAAAAATATATATAGTAATAAATGAATTTAAAGTGAAAATAAATTACCACGTAGTGAGATATACTGAATAAAAACCTGGTTTGTCGTTTTCGTCTGCATACGTATTTTCTTTAGATCACAGTTTTAAGGACCAAAAAAAGATCGAGTTTGTTAACCAGCTATTTTGGATAAATGCATAAAAAGTTTCGAATTTGTAATGAATTTTTAAGAACTTTTTTCAAGATTCAAAAATTCAATGTGCGGCAATTCGTGACACTGGGCAAATCGAACAATTTACCATTACGGCTTTTTAAAGTATAAAGAAAACTATCAGCGTTATAACATTTTGAAACCAAATTAAAAATTAATTTTTTTGAAAAATCGAATTTTCAAATTACAAATTAATCTGCAATCCACACATTAATTTGTAGAAAAATTACACAACAGATGAAAAAAATCGAAGAAAAAAAAATTGTTCGCCCAAATAAGAAACGAGCTGCAAATTTGTTATTAATCATTTTTTATAGGATGCGCATTTTTAGTTTTATTAGTAAGAAATAAAATTTTCGGAAAAACTATACACGCTACAAAAAAATTAGACGAAAGTTGTTCGACGAAAAATAAGGTACAAATTTGTTTTCAATTAATTTTGTATGGAACACGCAGTTATGGTTTTATTCGTAAGATATAAAATTAAAAATTATAATAAACGAATAAACGAAAGGTACTCATCGAAATTCAGCTACTTTGTCATCAATAATTTTTCGACAGGACGCGTAGTTTATATTTTCATCGTAAAAAATAACATTAAAAATAAAAAAATTGAATTTGTGAAAAACAAGACAAGAGACAAACAAATTAATAGACAAAAGTAATTCACTCAAAAAAGATATAGAAATTTTTCAGTATTACCCCCTGGGGGTTTCATTTATAACATGTTTTTATAGACTGCCTATTTTTTAAGATATTTTAAAGTTTCAAGTTAAAAAAATCACCCTGTATAATAACTTCCTTCATGTCCTGATCCGTTCCCATCTAAAACTATCTAAAAACATCTCAAATCTAGGTAAAACTAAAAAGGTAACATAATTTAGAAAAATTCATATTTTGGACAAAATCGAGTGCGAAGCACGAGATACGTAATGATAATGTGTTTGGAAAGAGCGAGAACCATCTTTCGCGCACCTATTTTCCTTAGAAATGAAGTTAACAGGTTAACAATTTTCATCAAATGATATATAATGATGTAAATCCAAAAGAGGATAATTCAATATTTTTAAAAACATAATACTAAAAAATAAGCAATAAAAAAGACAAAACCTCTCACCTTTAAATCATATTCGATGTTTCATTTTTTAACATTTTTGTTTATAAAAAGGTACAAGTTAGGCTAGTGTGCGTGTTTCATTTTGAAAATAATTTTTGTTAATTACCCTTATATGTTATATTATTCTACGAGACAAGATCGATTTTCGTGGAAAAGTTCGTCCAGAACTATATGGTACCTACCACCAACACCTGAAAAGCTACGGTTCAACTAAACTCACACACTACAAACGAAACAATAACTGTTCCTCAAAGCCCACCTTGTATCATTTACGTATAATCTCACACTGCAATATCGCGTGGCTGCCTTTCAGAAACTCAGTTCATTTTCTGCGGGGTTGATTTTTTATTAGAAATAATTACAAACATGTATAGTTATACAAATTCTTTTAATTATTCAAATTTTATAATCCGAGTTATGCTTAAATTGTCTTTAGAATTAAGTGATTCACATCATATTAAATAACGTTTTCTGTTTAGATGAACTGTAACTCAATATCATTCTTACTTAGATTGAAAACAAATTTGTTGAATGAAATATAACCATAATATATCAACAAGACTTTTTGAGGAAATAAGAAATTAATTAGTACATTTGTTTGAAATTTTATCACAAGAAATTCAAATGTGTACTTTGATATTAATACGGAATATTTATAGATTCTATTCTGGTACACAATGCTATTAATAACTTTGTATAAAAGAAGTTATGTATTATTTGTAAACATCGTCTGCAATGATGAACTTTTCCATAAACTATAAAGAACTTTTTGAGCTATAATGACTTTGTTTACCAAAAGTATCAACGGATATTATTTAAAGAACGAAATTTTTTACCTATATCATAAATTACAGAAAACATGTAGTTTTTTACTTAGAAATCCAATAATATAATTTTGATCTAAAATAGAAAATAGTTATGGCACGTTTATATTTTAAGTTTTTAATCGCCTGGGAATCATTGATTACATTTTTTCAATTTGAAATATTTATAATTTGAAGGGATCTCAATTTTATTAATTTCAATATTTCAGGATTGAAGCACTTTTTTAATTTATAAGTCCCCGCTTTTAAAAATTTAATCTTTCAGTTATGCAAATTTCAAAAAATTAAAACTTGTTTGAAATAGACTTGCTATGGTTATGTGTTTAATTTTATTCATTGAATTGAAATACATTTAAAGTGTTTGCCATGCAAAAAATCGGATCTCTAAAAAAATAGTTTTTCTATGTTTTTAAGAGTCAAAATAACTTTACTAAAGATAATTTCATTTCAAATCCAAAATTCTTTCTGATGAAAACATTTAAAAACTTGCACAAAATATTTATTTCAAACATTTTTTTTTGCAACTGAATTTTTGCTTTATTTCGCTTCTTACTAGTATTTGAAAAACATTAAATTTTAATAAATTTTAGCTTATTTTTAGGAAAAACATTCTGTGCAACTTTACGGTTTCTAATGTTGAAAGTCAATTTTTCTACGGTTTTAATCGTTAAAAAAAATTTTATGAAACGATTTCCAAACAAATAACTATCTTTGAAGGTTAATGAATAATGCTTAAAATTGAAAACAGTAGAGTTTTTAAAACAAATTTTCCTGAAAAACAAGCCATCATTTATCAAAAGTAAACCATTTTTTTAAATTGATGAAAAGCGATAGTAACAAAAAATTGAATATAAAAATTATTACTTTTCGGGATTAATACAATTTTGGCTTGGAAAATTATATTTTTTCGAGATAAAACTAATAAAGCTAATATCATATTAATTCAAAAAACACATACGACGTTTTTTACCAGTAGAGAACCGATTTCTGGCACGACAACTAGTAATCCTTGAAGGTTTAAGAATTAAAAGTTTGAGAATTTATAGAACGTAAACATTTTCTCAAAAATATATACTAACAATTTTATAATTTTAAACAAGTCCAATTTTATATTCAGAAAAAGACCTCTCTTTAGACAAAGATTCTATTACATATTACATTTTTTAATATGGAACTTGTACAAAACTTTTTGCCTCACATTTGAAATTGCTCAATTTAGAACGCTTGCGAATTAAAATACCAACATTTTTAATATTAAATCTTATGTACTAAAATTTCAATTATTTTATTCAAAAGGGATTGGAAATCTAAATTTTTTATTATTTATAAATAAAAATAAATTAAATGCACTGGTAATCGTCACTGCATTAGTTATCATCAGAAGGCCCAGTATTCTTCACATTACAAAATTCGCTCTTGCCTGACGATAACTAATGCATTTGCATAATTTGAATTTTAATCGTAAATGCAAATGGACTCCAATGAAATAGCATGTTAAGTAATCAAAATTGACTTTTTTCATATCTACTTTAATCAGTTAAGCTATTTTATAAACGTAAAAATTGAGTTTTAAATACAATTATAAGCATTTTTAATTTCTAATTAGGCTTAAAGTGACGATTACTAGTACTGGTTTCCATTATGTTTCACTAGAACGTTCGTGACTTATATATTTTGCTTATAGAAAAAGATTCAAAAATTATTTTGATAAAATATAAACTTAGACATCCCTTTTTTAAATTTAAACAACAATTTTTATTCAAGAAACATGGGGAGAAAAGTTGAGGAACTGTTCCTCAAGATGCACAAAATAGAAACCACTGAGATTGTAGCAGAAGAAACTAATTTGAATAATCAAAAAATAGAATAAACTACACTGAGAGACTTTCTGTTAGAATAAGTGATAAAAATGCATAAGAATTTAGTATAATATTGTTTCACTATAGGGAAAACAGGGTTTGCGTATCAGAAATTAATGTAGCGTGTTTCGGCCGTACAAAATAATATTTTTGTTTGAACAAATGGAAAGGTTGTTGCATTAACTCTAATAAAACATGCGAGAATTTAAAATTCAAAATGAAAAAGTAATACATTCTATTCTAAAGAGCGAAAACATCTTTTGAAGTTGCCATACAACCCATGTGAAAATTCCGATCGGTGTTTAGTAGGGCCCTGGATAGATTTCCCTCTTTCTAATCGGGCGCTCGTCAGGAAAAATAGAGAGGGCCTGTATAGTTATGTAATGCTAGTTTAGCCAGGTTCTAGCTTGAGCTTCAAGAATAATGATTTCGTAATTTGCTATACGTCTTAGGTTTTTTTCAACTTTATATTGACAATATCAATTTCTAAAATACCTTTTCTAGATTATGAAATTCACCATTTTTCTTATTAAAATTATTTTTCTAAAACTCAGTATTCATTTAAATTCAGTATTCATGTTTTAAATACTCGTATGATACTATTAAACTTCCGTCTTGTAATACGAAAAAGTGTAATAAAACCTCGGTTTTCCCTATTTTGTAACGATATGATACTAAATTCTAATTCCGTTTTTTCATTTATTCTAACAAAAGGTCTCTCAGTGTAAGTATAAAACGGTTTTCTCGGTAAAAAATATATTACTTTTTTCCTTAAATCAAATAAAAATTAAATTTTTAAAAATCAGAGTTTCACTCACGTTTCGCCCAAGTCTCCACGCTGAAAGAGATGATGAGGAATGCGGTAATCGAAATCACCGCGAAGTAACCGGAAGTTGGTGCCGAAACCAATCTCATTGTCGAGTACGAAAAGATTATTTAAAAAATATTACGGTTCAAAAATCCAAGAAGTTTCGAAACTAGATTTTCTAATACCGCGTAAAATTGAATAGAGACCGGCGAATCAGCTGATGCTTCTAGGTCGAGCAGGTGATCGTGAATGAAGGCAATTTCCCCGGATGCGCGAGGACTTTTCTGCAGAAACCCTGCCGATGAGGCGCAGGCGGATGTACCGTTGCTGATAGGTGGGTGGCAAAAGTGGTGGTGGTAAAAATTCCTCTAGTTGTAACGTTAATTTAAAAAATAGTTACAGGATAACTGTTCTCAAATTGTAATAAAGGTCGTTCAAAAAGTACGTCACACTGTCAGGGAGGGGAGGGGTAACAGGTTTTGTGACGTAGAGGGAGAAGTTAACCCAGTATGTTACATTACACACGGAAAATATAAATTTGAAGTACAACTTTGTTAAATGCCTCAGCAAATTACAATTAGTGATTTTATTTCAAAAGCATAGGATCTAAATCCAGATTTCACACCCTTTCCCCTCTTGATCGATTTTTAAAAGGATTTATCGTTTTTAGTTCATAATTCAACAATAAAATTTTTCTTTCCTTTTTGGTTTAAGACTAATAGAATTTAGTTACCTTTTTGTTGAACATTCGTGTATTTCGGTTAAAAATCATATTGCTTTAGTAGAAAATTCAACTGTTTGATTAAAAATGCACTTTTTTGTAGAAAACTCATATTTTAAAGTGGAAAACTCGAATATTTAAAAAAAAATCATTTCCTTTGGTAGAAATTTAAATTATTTTGGTTAAAAATGCATTTGTTTTTAGTTTGAAATTGAACTACTTGCGTGCAATATATATTTTTTGTTGAAAATTCGTGTTTTTAGATTAAAAGTTCAACTGAAGTTTCACAAACAAATTTTATTTTTGGCTTAAAAATTAAGTTTTTTGGTGAAAATTCGTCTTTTTGGGTTGAAAATTTGATGATTTTTATTGAAAATTCATATTCCCGCGTGGAAAACTCAACTGTTTTCTAGAAAATTCATTTTTTCTTTGAAAATGTATCTCTTATGGTAGAAATTTGATCTATTTCAATCAAAAATGCAACTACTTGGTTAAAAATTAAAATAATTTTAGTTTAAAATTCAACTACTTGTTTAAAAATTAACTTTCTTTGTTGAAAATTCATATTTTCTGATAGAAAAGTCAAATATGTTATAAGAAATTTAACTTTTTTTTGAACATTTGTAATTTTTGTTTGTAAATTCAACTACCTTCATGCTGCTTGGTTAAAAATGAACTTTTTTGTAGTAAACTCATAAATTAGAATGAAAAAAATCCACTGTTTTCTACCAAATTCACCTTTTGTTGAAAATTAATCTTTTTTGGAAAAAATTTAATCTTTTTCGGTTAAAAATAGAACTGTGTGCTTGAAAATAGTCAGTATTTTAACAGTTTGGTTAAAAATTAACCTTTCTGCGGCATGTGGAAATAGCCCGGCCTAGCCCTGGAACAATAACCCATGTGGAAATTCTGATCGGGGTTCAGTAGGGCCCTCCATAGATTTCCCTATTTCTAATCGGGCGCTCGTCAGGAAAAATGGAGAGGGTCTGACTAGTTCTGTAACGCTGTTTTAGCCAGGTTCTAGCTAGAACTTCTGAGCATGCCTATAAAAATTAATTTATTGTGAGTATTTTGACATTATATTATAAATAAAGAGCCTAGCTGTGCGCTGGTCGGGCTGACTGGGCTCTGATAGGGCAACTCGGGCATATAACTTTAATTAACTGTTTTTTATTATTAAATATTCAACATCTTTTACTTGAAAAGAACTACAAATTAATAAACACGTGGAGAAAAAGTCGCGCTGAGCTCTCTTAGCATGAGGGACCTCGGCGGGGGCTCGCATGGATGTTCCGCGCGTGGAAATATAGGAAATATATAGGATGAATACTTTTTTCACACCACAAATTTTAAGTTTTCATGGCAAAAATTCGTTCACACTTTTTTGAAATTCGAACTAATTTTTTATAAATTAAAAAAAAAATTAATGTTCATCAAAAATTACATTTCGTGTGCCATGTGCCTACAACAGCATAAAACAAAATATTACGCGAAGACAAATTGTAGTCGATTTAAATTATTTATATAAAAATTATGTGATTGATATTCCTGTTAAAATTTCGTATATTTTACATTAACATAAGGTCGTATAATAATAAATAATTAGTAAAAAAAAGCATCAAATTTGGTACATTAACTTTTTTGAACTGTAGCTTACGAGGATGGCTTTTTCACTGAATTTCAACTTGACGGTTTACCGAAGTGGTTAGCACTACCGAATGTTAGGCGATAGATTTAGGTATAGATATGTAGGTTATATACCCCGTAGCTTTAACCATTTTAATTGTAATATAATGTTTAAAAATGTATTATATGTATTTACGCTAAACAGGACTGTTAATATTTAAAGTCAAAATACTCGCAATCAATTAATATTTCTTTTTTAAATACCTTTTTTTTGTCTCTCAACGACTACGTGAAAAGAGTTAATATTTTCTTGGTGCAGGGCGTGTGGAGTTTCATATATTATTATGCTCCTATTCAATCAGTAAAAAAGAATAAAATTGATCCCCTAATTCAGTGATCCCGACTGGGCCACGGTCGGACAGCCGGACGCTGGCCAGCGCAGCGTGACGATGCTGGCCCCGACTTAAATTTCCACTCGGGTAATATAGTTATTTTCTGATCAATGTTTGCAATACAATTTTTAAAATAATTTTTATCTTTTTATCGACTTTTGTTAAATGGCCGTGCAACAGAGGCCGTTAAAGGGTTAATCTGTTTTTAACTCAAAATTCAACTGCTTGGTTGAAAATCAACTTTTTTGTTAAAAATGCAATATTTCTGCTTCAAAATTCAACCGTTTTATAGTAAATTCGTCTTTTTGGCTTAAATAATCAACTTTTTCTTGAAAATTTGTACACTGGTGTTGGAAATTCTAATACTTTTGTAAAAAATGAAACTATTTCGTTAAAAAATAACTTTGCGGTGGAAATTTTTACTTTTTTAGAAGAATTCGCCTTTTTTGGTTTAAGAGTTCAACTTTTTGATAGAAATTCATTTTTTGGGTATATATTTAACTGTGTTGTTAAAAATTAACCAGTTTTTAGTTGAAAATTCATATTTTCGGCTTAAAAACTTAACAGTTTTATTGAAAATTCGTTTTTTTGGCTTACAAATGTCACTTTTTTCTTGAAAATTCGTATTTCAGGTTTGAACATTCAACTGTTTTCTAAAGAATACGCCTTTTTGGTTTAAAAATTCAGGTGTTTTAGTGAAACTTTGGTATCTTTTGGATTTAAAAATGCAACTGCTTGAATGAAAAGTTACGTGTTTTGGTAGAGGTTTCAATTGTCTTGTTAAAAATTCTTTTTTTTTTGTTGAATTCGACTTTTTTTTAGATTTAAAATTAGAGTCTTTTCTGTGTTAAAATATCAAGTATTACATTTTTTGTTGATAATTAATCTTTTTTGAATAAAAATGTAAATACTTCGCTGAAAGTTGTACTTCTTCTCCAAAAAATGAATTTCCTTTGTTAAATATACATCATTTTGTCAATGAAACGTTCTAGATTGACTGTAAAATTCAACTGTTTTCTAAAAAAATCCGTCCTTTTAATTTGATGATTGGACTATTTGTTAAAAAATACAACCGTTTGTGGTTGAAGTTAATATTCTTTTTTTCTTAAACATTCGAGCATTTAGTTGAAAGTTCAACTACTTCTTTAAAAATTAGTTTCTTTTGCTAAAGAGTTCAACCAATTGATAGTAAATGCAACTGTTTGGTTTAGAATTAATTTTTATTTTGCTAAAACTCCAACTATTTGACTGAAAATCCGTCTTTCTTCTTTAAAAATTTATCTTTTTGGTTGAAAATAATCTTGTTTACTTGGAAATTTAACTATTTTGTTGAAAAGTCGTTTATCAGATGAAATCGAAGTCAAAATTTGGATTTAAATGGACGGGGCTGTTCGTATTTGTGACGTCATCCTGGGGGATTCAAGCATCGTTTGCTGATGTATGACAAATAAGGGTATGAGTAAAATTTAGTTTTAATTGGCTCAAAAATAATAACTTTTTGTTTAATGTGTGTACTAAAGTAGTATAATTATTGATATTCGTAATTTCGTAAGTATTAAATACTGTTCCACTGCCATAACAATATCACGCCTAGCAAACAGTTCTAAGTAAATATCGACAACCGACACATAACAAATAATGTTACCCCTCGCGGCTAATTTATTACATATGGAAATCAATGAAGTTTCAATGTCATTCAGTGCTTCTTCAATAATTTTCATAAGGCAAGTAACTTATGAATGGAAACCAAAATTTATCAGACTGTATTAAACATTACTTAGAGGTCGTTTAGAAAACTGCTTCACACTGATAAGGGAGGGGGTGGGGGAAGTTAATTTTTTTATAATTTATTTATTATACAAGTAAAGCATCTGAGTTCAGGCTTCATTATTTTTAACTGAAAATAGTACTATAATATTTTCGGTTCAAATTTCTTTTTTTTAAGTTAAAAATTCGACCATTTGTTTAAAGATTTAATTGCGCTTTTTTAGTTGAAAGTTAATTTCTTCAATTAAAAATATAACTAATCCATTTTTGGCTGAAAAGTATTGTTTTTAGTTAAACATTCAGCTATTAAGTTTTTCAATTGAAATTTGATATTTTTTCATTAAAAATTGGAGTATTTGCTTGAGAGTTTAACTAATTTGTTAAAAACTATTTTTATTAGTTGTGCAATAATCTCTATTATTTAAAATTCAATGATTTTGTCAAATTTCTTTTTTTATCCATTTTTTGAACTGCAAATTTTATTATTCTATTTTTTGTTAAAAATTTATCGCTTTTAGTTTAAACATCAACTATTTGGTTGAAAAATATATTTTTTTATGAAAATTCAAATGTTTTGTAAAAATTTCTTCTTTCTGGCTTAAAAATGAAACAAATTGATTGACATATTTTTTTTCTCTTAAATAAAAAAACTTTCTCGGTTGAAAATTCCTGTTTTTTCATTCATTTCATTCATTGTGTTCAGAATCCATCTTTTTGGGTCGGGGATCACCTCAAGTGTTACGACAATATTAATCTTACACACTATGGAAAAAAACGTTACGTGGGCGGGGGGAGGACGAGGGATTTTAGTCAAAGGGGTTTTGTTTAAAAAATCTTCTTTATAGGCTAAAAATGTAAGTATTTAGTTGTAAGCTTAACTGTTTAGCGTAGAAAATTCTCTTCTTTTGTAGATATTTAGTTTTTTTTTTCGTTGAACATTCAACTAATTTTTTGAAAAAGCAATAAAAAAAGTAAACAGCTTTCAAAATAGCATGACGTAATTATTAAAAGGCCCTTTATTAATTAAAAAAAACTCTTATGAATATATTGAACATTATTTTTTTTTAATTTTTAATTAAAAGTTCAGCATAATGTCTCAAACAGTTCTAATCATTCTGATATTAATAATGAAAGACTGACTGAAGTAATAATTCTTGTTATTCAGAGAAAATGTTCTTATTAGTAATTTTCGTAAATGAACTTGGCAAGCTGACTACAGGAAATGCAAGCAGGACTAGTCCTACTATAAAGAGTCCTGGGGATAATAAATGTCTAGCATATAATTCAAAGGCATCAAAATTTGCACCACAAAACTAAATTATTCCCACTTGGCGCATTTTCCACTACTCGTATGTGCTTCATTTTGCCGAAAATGTACAACGTGTTAATTCTTAAATGTAAAGTGTAAGAATTATTTTACAAAAATCTTGCTACATACTTTAATTAGACTAAGCTAAATAAAGTAAATTACCATTTAGTATTTTTACATAAAAACAATTTTTATTCAAATGAATTAACTTACGTACAAGGACTATAAAATTCGTTATTTGAGATGCGATACAGAAAATCATATTGATAAATGCGGAAGATTTATTTTACACGAGTTCTGTTCGAGTATCATCACAAACAAATTTTATTACATATGGCGCTGATCATGGGAATCAATCAAGGTATTCATTATGCGTATAAATCTCGCAAACTTTGTTTTCTGATTTTTACAGAAATAAATTGAATACACACTGTACAATAAATTTAAATCTAATCTCTAAAAAAGTTTAAAGCTAGTTAAAAAGTAATTTATACTAAGAAAGTAAACTTTAGGATAATTATATTTTTTTTAACTTGTTCTTGGTTGAACCCGATTTTTCATGATCAGCCACGAAAGAACTCAAGTGCCTGATGGAATGAGCTTTTTATAAAGTAATTTAATAGTCGCCTCTAGATGCTTTCTTATCGCTACCATTTATATTATTATATTAATATATTATTTATATAATAATTTACTGATATAACCCCAATTATTCGAAAATAGCATAAAGAATAAAAAACTGAGTATTTTAGATAAAATATAAGTGAACTGTAACACTTTAATAATATTATTATTATACTAGCTGTACACTGTGGCGGCGGCTTCACCGCCGCGGAACTGCTGCTCTACTGAATACTATTCTATACATCAATCATTGCATTCAATGTTACTTACATGTCTTTATTGATATTTAATTTAAACCTAAAAAAACTCTGAGAAAGTAAAATAGAAAAATCACTTAAATACAAAATATAAAAATTGTATTTTTCTAATTTTGATTTTGAAAACTGTGTCTAAGTTGTCGAATACAGTTTCCACAAATTCCAAATCAACTGTGAAATTTGTACAAAGCTAAGGAAAATTCTAAATGCAAAAAAAGAATTAATAAGTTAAAAATGTACAATAAGCAAAGAAAAATAAAATAAGAAAGGCCTTTCCGAATTTTAAATCATAAAACTCATACTCAAGTCGAAACTAAACTCAGAAAAAACTGAGTACTCGAGTACGCCCCCCCCCCCAACCTTACTTTTTTATATATTTCAAAAACTTGGAAGGGATCCCAAACAATATGCGTGAAAAGTTGGATGCGGCTTGCTCAAAAACTGCGGCAGAGCTCCCCCTTATATCTTCACCCCTCCAGCCCCTCCCCCTATACTATTACGACCTGTCCGGGAGCTCAAAGAATATGTGTAAAAAATATGACGTCGATTAGTCAAAAACTGCGAATGTGCCACCCCCCCTATTATTACCCCTCCTATTTGTCCTGATAATATAACGTCCTGCCTGGGGGCCCAAAGAATATGTGTGCAAAATTTGGTGCCGATTGTCAGACACTATGGATTTTCATTATCATCACCCGTTTTAGGCCGCATGATTTTATATATTTCAAAAACTGTGCCCCCGCTCCCATTACATCATCCTCTAATAATCTTAGGACCTGTCCGGGAGATAAAGAATATATGTCAAAAATTTGATGTCGATTGGACGAAAACTACGGATGTGCCCCCCCTTCTCCCCTATTTTTACCCCTCCAATTTGCCCCTTATAATATTACAACCTGCGTGAGTTCCCACAGAATGTGTTCAAAATTTGGTGCCGATTGTGAAAAACTATGGATCTGCATAAGTATCATACATTTTAGGCCACTTGATTTTATATATTTTAAAATACCCCCCCCCCCCCAAACATCTTTCCCCCAATACTCTTACGACCTGTGCGGGAGCCCAAAGAATAACTGTGACAAATCTTATGCCGATTCGATTCTATGTCTGGACATAGGCTACATTATAACGAGGAGGAAAAGACTTGCTTTAGTCGGGTCGGTGCATTCATAGCAGAATATAAATTTCCCTAGAAGGCACACAATACATCACATTATTTTGGGGCTTTACTTGAATGTTACTTTTAAATTTTCATATTACATATGATCTGTAATTGATCTATTCATTTTTTTTAAATCCATATACTTTTTTGAAAATTCATCTCGAGTGGAAAATTCTTTTTTTTTCTTCTCAAATAATTATATTTTTAAGTGATTTATAAATTTACCTGGTTCAAATGTCATCTCTTTGGTTCGAAAAGTTTCATGTAAGACTGAACAGAAATATATTTTTTTATGAATAATTCAATGCTAAATGAGCATGAAAAAGGTTCACAAATAAAAATGAGACTTCAAAACTACGTCACTTTTCTAGTGATTGGAGGCAAGAAATAATAATTCAGGGTCTGGATCGAGAAACTCGCCCAGCGCTCGAGATCGTGTGAAATTATTGGCTAAACGTCTCGGGGGACGGAAATTTTTAAAGTCACAAAATGGATCTTTTTACATTCTCATCTAGAGAAGGTATTAGATTTGTGTAAAATTTGACCCCCCCCCCCCCCAGTTTTTGTCGATAACTTTCGAAAAAATCAACAGATTGGTTTTGCCTTCGCTATACTCTTT